>JAPYXV010002675.1:0-12920 GCA_028533065.1 Trachops cirrhosus
GGTGACCTTAGAAAGCAGAGTGCTTATGTGAGGTTAGATGGTGAGGTCTGGAGAGAGTAAGGGATAGAAATTTGGGGTAGTGTGTGAGAAAATAAAGTTAACCACAATAGCAATAAAGCTCAGGAAGATAGTGAAATGGACCAAGACCAGGGAATGGCACTGTGTGGGACTTGGAATAACAATAGTATGATAAGAAATACATAATATGAATAAGAAAGAATAAAAAGTAAAAGACCACGAGTAGAGTGTTATTGGAATGCAAATGACATGAAAGAAGAAATATTAAAATGCAATATGAAAGAGAGAATAAAGAAAACCAATCAAACAATGAAATCAAGAAAACAAAACAAAAAAAAACCTAAATGGAAAGGAGAAATAAAAAGTGAATAAGTAAGTAAATACATAAATAAATAAATAAAATAACAAAAAAATGCAAGTTCTGAAGCACAGTAAAGTGAAATTTGTCTCAACTGTTGCTATTAGCCTTCTGACATCTTTCTGGGTCTGTCTTTGGTCTTCTCACATCTCTAGGTGTTATTGTTTTACAGTTGAAGAAAAAGAAACACAATAAAAAGAGGCCTCCTGTTTACTTTAAACCTGCCAAGAGGTTTCTGCTGGTCTTCCTCGATGTCAAAGGCATAGGGGGGTTAGGCTCCATTGTTTTCCTTTCCTATGGTTCTGTGAGTATGAGGGCTCAATCTGGGCCACAGCATTCTCAGGTGCCCAGTTTCAAGCCCATACTTCCAGTTTGCTTGCAACCCACACTGTTCACTCTGAGCATATGTTCCAGGTTGACAACTAGAGTTCACCACGTTGTGCAACTTCTTGACCAGTCCTCAAGGTACAATGAATGGGAACAAATCGCATCCCTTCTCCCCTATCTCCATTGGCCTGGGTGCTGTATGCAGGCCAAGTCCCTTCAGGGCAATTTAGTACCCCTACTGAATTAAGTCTCTGGTCTCTGATACCTCTTCAGGCCCCTGCTGTCCCTGCCCTGCTTTGGTCAATCCATGGGGCATCCCTGAGTATGAGCAAATTGTGCCCCTCCCCCTCCCTCTTCACTGGTCAGGCCGCTGCGCATGAGCAGTCCTTGAACATCAGCTTCAAGCCTTTTGTGAGTGAACTCCCCTTTTTTGTAGCTGGCCATTCCTAACAAGTACTCAGCTTTCCACACAAACCAACTCTCTGGCCTAGCAGAGACCATCTAGGTCAGGGCTAGCAGTGGACCATCTCTCCTCCCTCTCCAGGTGTCACCCAACTCCGCATTTTCTCTGGCACTGTCACCTTTGATGACTACAGTCTCAGCCAGGTATGCAGCAGCCAGCTGTGTGTCCTTAACAGCCCCCCACCCCCCTGTGACTTTAAGCATCCAGGTCTTTCTGGGCGTGGGTCTGTGACTTCCCTGCTCTGAGAGGTGAGGAAGCCCCCAAGTTTTGGAGGAGACCCAGCTCTCCTCCAAAGCTCCTGTGGCAGCCATGGTCTCCAGTGCAGGCCCTGGGAACCCTCCCATAGGTCTACAAAATCTCCCTACCCTCCGTTTTTAAACGCCCTCTGAAACCTTTGGTTTCCAAACTCCACATCCACTAGGATTATGTTTGCTGTTCACCATGTTCCTCAGAAGACCATCCAGGTGTCCCAGCTGGGTGCACGAACAAGTGGACTCTGTTTCCACCTACCTTGCTGCCATCTTCTGGTGCCTCCTTGTATTTGGCTTGGCTGGTAGACTTTCCTCCTTCTTCTCCAAATGTGTGTTTCCTGATTTGCTTTTGCTAAGGTCTTCTTTATTGTGTGGTTCATTTTCTCAGTCTTTTTTGTATATTGAGGTCTCCAAGATGCATGTAAATGCCATTGACTCTCTAATGCCTGTCTTATCTTCTGAAAGATTTCTGAAGTGAATAAGTGTCCATTGTCACTTTGAATACTTTAAGGAAGTTCAAACCTAAGCATTATTTCTTTGAGGAAAAGTTTTGCTGCCTCAGTTGTCTTCTCAATTCTAGTAGGTAATGACTTTACCCATCCAGATAATATATCCACAAAAACTAATAAAAATTTTAAGTTTTCTATGGTTTTAGGCATCTGTGTAAAGTCAACTTTTCAGTCCTCAAGTTGACATATCCTTTTATATTGTACTTTCCTTCTGGCTGGGGCATGTTCTGTTTTGGGATTGTTTTTGGTGCATATCTGATAGTCTTGGATAATCTCCTGAATGGTCCTTTATAAATGAAGGATCATCAGATGTTGGGATCTATTAAAGCATCTTTTCCATAATGGGTTTCTTCATTTAGGTGTTTGAAGATAGGTTATACTAGAGTTTTAGAGAATAAGATTATACCATGAGTGTCGATCTTCCATATAGAATTAGGGTCAGTGTTAGAGAATCCCCATTTATGAACCCATTTCTAATCTTTTTCTGTGTAATGAAGTTTAAATTCTGATAAATCCAGGTAGGGAATTAAAGTTCCAAGAATTGGAAGTTCTTGGGTGGTTTGTCTTGCTGCCTTTTTGGCAGTTTGGTTTCCCTGACCTGTTTGGGAACCATCCTTTAGTGTACTGGGCAGTTCATTATGACAATGTGGTTTGGTAGATATACTACCTCTACAAATTTTAAATCTCTTTTGCATGTTTGATGTCTTTATTCCTCAAGTTTAAGATCCCTCTTTCTTTCCATATTATCCTGTGGGCATGGATGATCATAAAGGCATATTTAGAGTCAATGTAAATGTTAACATTCATTCCCTGGGATAATTCTAAGGTTCTGGTGAGGGCTATCAGGTCCACTTTTTATGCAGAGGTTCCTATGGCAAAAGCCTGCATTTCTACTGCATACCCAGCTTGTTTTGATTATTCTCCATGAATCTGCTCCCATCTATATATAATTCCCAAGCAGATTCTGTCAGTAGTTGGTCAAAAAGATCTGGTCCCCTGAAACAATCTTTTACAATGATTTCCAAGCAGTCATTTTGGAGGACTGAGCTTCCCTCTGATCAGGGAGTAGGGTGGTTGGGGTTTAAGACAGTGGTCATTTGTAAGTTAATATTTAGGTTAATAAAATAGCCTAATATCTTTCTATGTACCTTGCATAGAAATATACCCTCCTTTATTCATCAGAGTAAGTTTTTTTGGGGGGATACTTGCATGGCCAAATTAATCATAATTTTAAAATTTTCTCTAACACTGTTTGAATTCTCTCTAAAGCTTTCTTTTTGAGGATGAATTGTTTCTTCTGTGGGATTTGTACCATCTTTTGTTAATTTTTATGGGTTCAATGTCAACAGCCCTACCTGGGTTTCCATCAACTTAAATGACTTGACACAAATGCTTGTACATCTTGTTTGGAAAAAAGTTCACCTTCCAGTCCTTCCAGGCAAGTAACAGCTGGAACCAGAGAGCATGTTCCAGTGGGACTTCTACACATAATTGTGACTTCCAGGGTAAAAAGTTATTTGTGCAGGCAATTTACAAGGTAAACCTTGGCCCAACAATGGAATGGGCCAGTCTTGCATGTAGAAAAAACTATGAGTAAGTTTTTTATCTCCAAGGTGGTATTCTAGAGGTTGAAGAAACTCCTGTTCTTATAATTTCCCTCCACACCAATAACTGACACCACAGCTGAACTTCTCTTGTTTAGTTTTGTTTTTAGCACTATGTAGCTCCTACATCTATAAGGATGTCAATTAGCTTGTTCCCCACAATCAATTTTACCCAGGGCTGCTGTGGGGGAATAGTAATACATTGGGAGTTGTCTAGGACAGCCCCTGGGCCTCCTCATTCATCATTAGATTCATCATTCCTTACTAACATTTCTCAGTGAGGGTTTCTATTCTTTACATTTTTCTTTTTGTGTTCACAGCAGCCTTTTCTCTAATAGCCTTCCTCTTTGCAATAGACACATTGATTGACATGTAATGGGTCTTTCCTTTTCCTTTTTAGGTCTGGCGTCTCCTTCTGGTTTAACCCATACTGTTTCTAAGAAAACTGTGGCTTGTTTTAATTTTCTTGTTTCCTGGGCATGGCAAACCTTAAAGGCTATATTCACTAGCTGGGAGGAATCTATTCCAAACAGCCCATCTAGACTTTGGTGCTTCTCTCTGCTATCTGGGCACTTTGCCCAGTAAAAGTCATGTTTACCATCTGGACATTTTCTGGTGCTTGTGGGTCAGCATCAGTGTACTTTTGATAGGCCTGATAGATCCTTTCTAAAATTCAGAACAACCTTCATTTTGTTTCTATTGAACAACCTGTATCATATTTAGGCTCTTCTGTTTATGTACTTCTCTCTTAAGCCCTTCCAATATACATCTTTTGTAATGTTTTAGGAAGGCTAGGTCAAGTCCAGTTGGGCTCTGTCAAGTAAATCATGCTAGCTGGGTTGGGGGTCCCATTAGGATTCTCTTGGTGAAGCTGATGAGGTTCTTTGTTAGCCTTGCCCATAAATAGCCATCTTACATCTGCCATTAGCAAGATGTTAAGAAGAGCATGTACATTTGCCCAGTTTGGATGATGAATTGCACGGATGTAGGTGAAAAACAGAGCATGGACCTAGTTGTGGCCTGCAGTCTGGCCTTCCTGGTTTATTCCACTTGGAATGTATTACCTCAAAGGGAACTTCCTCCTTCAAGTAGGGATGCTCACTGTTCAAATTGGGTCCCCTGCTGGGTCTTCAAAGGGGACTCCATTCTTTATTATAGAGGGTTAGGGCTATCACCCCCCTGAGCTCTATTTCAGGGATAGTGGTGGGGGAATCTTCCTGCTGCTAATTCTAGGTCACCCAGGTTCAGAGCAGTAAAGAAACTCATGTTCTCATTTTCCTTTTCTTCCTGTGTCTTACTATCAGAGAGATATTTTAAAGCCAATTCCCTTCTCTGCATCATTAGGTTGTTTCCTTTCTTTGTCAAATCTTTATTGTATAAATGTCTAAATGTTTGGCCATGATGGATTTTGTCCCATTTCCATGACCACTGGTAAAACAATTTCAACTGTATAATAGTATAGTAAATTAAGGAAACATTTAAGAGCTGTTACTCCCCATAGTCTAAAGTATACATAAGTCAAGAAATGTTACAATAGAAAACCAATTCCTTCTTAGTCATTGGATTATGAAACAACCTACTAAAATTCAGCACAATGGGCTTCCTTCAGAAGTCAAAACAGACCAACCCATGATGACACAAAAGTACAAACACAAACCCATAACCATAGAAAGACCCCAGACAAAGTGGGACCATATGAACAAAACTTGGATCCATAATTTCATTAGTCCATACAAGCACTCACAAGCAAGTCCTATAACCTTATCTCCTGCCACCTGATACCATAAGCAGTCCTGTCCAGACCCAAATGGCATGAAGCCCAAAGGACACAAAACCAAAAGGCAAACTATAGCCTGCCTACCAGGACTGTGAATGGTCCTAACCAAATATGAGTGGCAAAAAGCTCAACTGGCATGAAGGTTTAGTGGCATGAAGCCCAGGCAGAACAAAACTCAAGTGTCACTAAGCCCAAGTGGCATGAAACACAAATGGCAGTGATAGCTTGCCAACCAGTACTTAAAATGGTTCTAACCAGACACAAATGGCACAAAGCTCAAGTGGCATATAGCTCAAGGAGCATGAAGCCCAAACAGCAGTGGCAGAGGGCCTCTGATGTGCATTCCAGTTTGATATACCCAGTATTGGAATTTACTCCCCAGAAACGTGTTTCCTTTCACCATCCAAGTGTTTCAAGAGGCTGATGCCTTGAGAAGGAGTACAGGTTCTGCTTCCTGACATTACAGAAGCCAAACTGGTGACAGAAGTTCTAGTGCAAAAAGAAAGAGGTTTATATTCAGGTGTGGCAACCTGGGAGAGTAGTAGATTCCCATCTTAAAGGTGATCTCTCTTTGTTCAAGCCTGCAATTCTTATAGGGATAGTGAGGAGAAGGCTTTTTAAAAAAATATTCAATTATCTAGCTAGCTTTTGGCACAGTTGGGTCCTAACCATTCATCTTTCAAGTTTTTGACACACTCAATGTAAGAACCTACCCCCTGCACCATCTTGGTCAAAGAGGTAGATTTCCTGGTGCTCCCTGACTGTCTACAATAACAGTCCCACCCATTTCCTGACTCTACTGTCTATACCATGTCATTTGATTAACAAAATTCTTTGACTCATTTCTCAGTAATCTAGAGTCATAAGAGAGGGACAGATTCTTAAAAAGATGAGTTCTTATGACCTATTCATCTGAGTATTTATACTTTTTATATTGTGTTGATCCTTGGGGAATATAATCTACTACTTCATAGAAAAATCAAACAACTCCTGTTCTTTTTCTTTCTCCTCTTTCTTTCTTCTTTTCTTCTTTTCCCTTCTCTTCCTCCTTCTTCTCTTTGTCCTCATCTTTCTTTTCTCCTTCCTCCCTCTTCTTAGTGAAGACATCCTATAAAATGGAAAATAAGAGTTTAGAATAGAAAAAAAAACCAGATGTGAAGTTTTTACACAAAAGTATAACATGCACACAGTTGGGTTCTGTACACCTGTGCCTTGGCTGAAAGCCTGAATATTAATCTCACTTTCACATATATCTTGGCAAAGTTATTTAATTTTTCTCTGATTTGGTATCCTTGTTTGGTGATAATGATATTACTTACCTTATGTGGTCTTTTATGGCCTAAAATAATCAATCAAAGGATTGTAAGTGTGAGAAAGTGTTACTGCTTAATAGCATATATCATGATTATTGTTATTATATTGACTCTATAGAGACTGAAGGATATGACATTAATATGGGATGTGCCTGAATTTTAATAATGGTAGTAACAGAGGCAATGGATATTAAAATCATCTGAATATATTATCTAATAACTAGAACTATTCTTTTCTTAGGTAAGGCTTCTAAGAGTTTTCAAAGTCATCAGAGGAATTTATATATATATATATATGTAAAGTTCTAACATTTTAAATTATATTTCTTATGAGACTTTGCTTTTTGAAAACATTAACAGACCTTCAGATATCTATTTATTTTTAATTGATTGTTTTTCAAAGTAATTCTACATATATTTTTACTGTTGCATTTCTTTATGCATAATTAAGAAGCAAGAGTGACTGAACTCATTTCCAGATTAATCTTCTAATAATGGTTTATGGAGTATCCAATGTAGCAATTATTACAAGCCCCTGCTAGAACACAGAATATATATATATATTCATATTCATATATATATATATGAACAAATGTCCACATGTCTACTTTATTTGCAGCCTTGCCTCTAGAGAATTATTAACAATGATAAATTTGGAAGTTATGGTAAATGGCCACAATGGAGACTTCTTTTATATCCAAGAACATAAAAATTTTTAAAAAATAGTTAAGTTCATTCTTATTACCCAATTAACTAAAAATGGCTTGGGCCATGTTCACAAAGTCAATTGATTAGAGTACAGGTACTGGACTGAATGATTTATTTCAAGGAGTGGACTAAGATATTACTCAAAAGAATATTTTGCTCTCTGAAATTAGTTGATAATAGAAACATTTTCCACTTTTGCATCAAAAGCCTGCCATAGGCAAACTGCTTCCTGCATTCACTTATTCAACAAGTATTTTATGAGAGTGTAATCTGAGACAAGCATTGCAATAAGTGCAAAGAACAGAAAGGTGAATAGAAGAGTTAGGGTAATTATCTCAGTCCTATGGGAAGACAGAAGGAAACAGTTTCCATAACGCCAAGAGTGTGATATGGCCTCAGTGGGGCAGTACAGTGTTTTGTGGAGAGCAGGAGAGTTCAAACAACACTTCACATCTTGGGGAGGAAGGGGTATAGAAGAAGAGGTCTGTAGAGTGTACAGCAATGAGTCTAGTTGGAGGAAATGGAGAAGGAGAGAGTGAGGAGGACAGCGTTACAAGTAAATGAAGCATAGAGTATTGGGAATGCAATAAGATCGTGTACAAAACTTACAGGGTAGTGCAGCCTAGAGGTTCTTATTGATTACATAAGAAATAGAAAATACTTTCTTAGACATCAGACCCAGTGTGATGAAGAAAAGAATCTCTTTCAAAACAATTTCCCCAAAATGAGTGAATTACATAATTGCAACAGATGAAAGAGGGGTGCTGTGTTACTGACTGAACAGAGTAACAATGTTTCATTAGCATCTCCTAGGTTCTACTTGTATGGTAAACATAATTAAATATAACAGCATGTATGCTCTAATAAGGGAAAGGATGATATATTCATGGAAAACTATAATTAGATGATAGATAGATAGATACATAGATAGATGATGGATAAGAGGCATATGGATAGGGTGACCATACAGTTTTCCCAGGATAGTCCCAGTGCATGTCTGTGTTTCTCCATAAGTATAAGTAGTGCCTCTTTTCACTCTCAAAAGTACCTAGGGTTGGACAATAATTCATATATGACAGACAAGAAAAATGAATATCTATAGACTAGGCCACTAAGAAAGGCTTTATAGAAACAGTAATATTTTCGAAGTGACTTGATGGTAGGGTGAAATTCTGTAAAAAGAGGAGCTACGTTACAGCTGAAGATCAAACAACAGCCAAGAGACACATGCTGAGAACTCACCATTTCCAAAATGTGAAGGCTATTCATTTATGCATGCACTTATTCATTCAACAAATATTTGTAGAACACCTGATCAATAATAGGCATTGTTTTGGCACTGGGTCACACCTGCAAATAGATTACACAGATCTTATCCTCACAAAGTTTACATTCTAGTCAGGGTGGGGTAGTGAAGGCAGAATTTTAAAAATACGTAAAATAGATGAACTGGATATTTTCAGATAGTGATAAGTGGTCTGAAGGAAATTCAAAAGGTTAATACATTGGTGAGTGATTGGAAGGTGGCTACCCTAACAAGTCTTCCTGAAGAGCTGGTCCCTGAGTTCTGACCTGAATGAAAAGAAGCAGTCAACCATGAAATGATCTGAGAAAGCATTTTGAGCATGTAGAAAAATGAAGGCAAGGCTCTGGTGCAGGGATAAGCCTGGTCTGTATCTGGCAGTAATGATCAAGAAGAAGGATGACACTTTGTCATGGGATTAGGCAATGTGAGTAAGTTAGGGCATTGCAGCTCAGGGAAAGAGGTTGCATTTGATTGCGAGTGCAAAGGGAAACCATTTGGACAATAAACAGTTAAATGTCTTAACCAGAATCATGTTTTAAAGACATCACTCTAGCTGTCTTGTGGCAAACAAAATGTAGCAGAGAGTAAAAAATAAGCAGGGAGACTAGTAGGGACACAGAGATGGCAGTTCCTTAGACCAGGTGGTTGCAGGGTAAGCAGAGATAATAAGATGTATTCAAAATATGTCTTGGAGGTAAGTAGCCAGAGTTTGCTAAACATTTCCTGAGGATGAGAAAGTAGTGAATGATAGAAAAAAAATAAGGGACACCTGGATTTGACCTGAAACTGGGCACATAGTAATATATATATATATAAAATCACCCAGTAAATGTGTGTACACACACACACACACACTCTTTATTTATTTATTTATTTATTTATTTATTTATTTATTCAAATGGAAGCACAGTCCCATTTTCAAGTGTCTATTCATTCTTTGATCAAGGAATAACCAACATCAACAAAGGAAAATGCTGGTTAACTATGTACTCTCAAAACAAACTCCATGTCAAATTTACCTTTTTATCTCCTACAGTGTTTTGCCACTGCACAGTAAATGTTCAAGAAAATATGAATGAATGAATGAATGAATGAATGAATGAAAACTTTTTCTGTGAATTATTCCAGATATTTAAGTCTAGAGGATTATAAGGTAACCAATTGACAACTAGTTCATCTGTTCTGTCATTTATTGTTACTTTAATCCTTTAAAACATATTTATTGAGTGGTTACTTTGTGCCAGGCATTGTGCTAAGCAATATGATATGTGAATCACACAGTATCAGTGCTAAGGCAGTGAAAGTTTGATGACAGCAAATGACAATGGACCCTGACGTGGAGTGAAAGTCAGGGAGAGCTTCCTTGAGGTAGAAATACTTGAGTGCAAGTGCTGAGGGTGTGAATTTGGCAGGAGTAAATTCACATAATGAGAAGACCCAAAAGAAATCCTTGCATCTAGGGCAGAGGAGTCAGTTGTAGATGAGATGCAGCTTAGAGGTGGGCTGAAAGCAGGCATACAAGGCTTTGTAGCAGAGCCATCTGAAGGGTTTAAAGCAGTCAAGACATGATCAGATTGCATCTTGAAGAGATCACCTGGCTACTTGTGTCAAATGACTAGACTGAAGAAAGAGACCAGCTAAAAGGGTGACACCTGAATCACATTCTCTTTGAAACTAATTAACATTCCTTACCCAATCTAGAGATATAGCATAGTCTGAATAATTGCCTTTGGATAGCTTTGGAGAAAAAAAAAACAAGTGGAAGAAGCTCAAATATTAGTCATGTAATTTCAGAAACCCAGTAACATATTCAAGGTTTCCCAAGATATCTAACCCCAGGATGAACTTTTTGTGATTTCACTGTCAAAGAACCAGCTAAAATGACATTATATTTTGTTAACTTTCATTTTAAACTGTTGTCTTTTTTCCCATTGTAAGTGTGATGCATATTTATTATTTAAAAATTTAGGAAATGAAGAAAGTAGACAGAAAAAAATACTTCCAGTATCTCCCCAAATAGTCTTTATTAGTATTTTATATATTTCCTGGTGTACTTTTCCCTGTTTTTCTCCTCCTCCTCCTTCCTTCTTTTTATAGATTTGTTGTCACATTGTTTATACTAGTTTTTAGTTTTCTTTTCACTTAATATTGTAACAATCAGTGATTATTTTGCCTAGTCAGGTGCCACTTGAAACAGCTGCTTTGCCTGCCAAAGTTCTGTAAAAGTTTCTTAAAAAGTTTTGTTAAGAACTTCCAGTCAAGATGCAGGCATAGGTAAACATGCTTCATCTCCTCGCAGAACTACAGAAAAAATTACAACTAGTCCACAAAACAAATACTACTTAGAACCATCAGAAAATTGAGCTGTATGGAAGTCTGACCACCAAAGATTTAAGAAAGTACATTCAACCAGACAGGTAGGAGGGTAGAGATGCAAAGACGGGTGGAGAGGTGTGGAGATGTTATGTGGCTTGGAGAAGCAATGGAATGAGTGGTCCTACGTGCATGTGTGGTGGATAAAAATCAGGAGTGAGGGATCCCAGCCCAAGTCAAGACCACATAGTGCAGGTTTCCAAGACCAGGAAGATAAATCCCCACAACATGGACAATAAAAACCAGTGGGGGTTGGGGAGGTAGAAGAAACTGCTGGATTGTCAGGATACACTTCTCAAAGGACCCACTTAAACTTAGGACTTATGTAGACCCACCCCCTCTGGGATTCAGCTCCAGGGCAACAGCTGGAAGGGCACCAGTAGCATTCGGGGAGAAAGTGAAGTGACTGGAAACAAGGTGAGTGCCAGGAGACAGCTTCCTGCCAGAAGACAGGCAGAAGCATTGCCCCCTCATTGAGTCCTTCCCCCACACAGAGCCACAAAGCAGTGAAACAGGTTGCCCTGCCCTGGAGATTACCTAAGGCTCTGTCCCACAAAATTTACAGGTGCATTTTCTATGTTAGACCAGGCAACCAAGGCAAGGAGTCAGAGCAGCTCTACCTAATATACAGAAACAAATACAGGGAGTCTTCCAAATTAAGGAAACAAAGACATATGACCCAAGTGAAAGAATAGAACAAAACTCCAGAAAAACAACTGAATGAAACAGAGAAAACCAACTTATCAGATGTAGAGTTCAAAACACTGGTTATCAGGATGCTCAATGAACTCATTGAGAACAGCAACAGTGTAAAAAAGACTCAGGTAGAAGTGGAGGTTACATTAAGTGAAATAAAGAAAAAGCTACAGGGAACCACAACAGAAGGGATGAAGCCAAGATTAAAATCAATGGTTTAGAATATAATGAAGAAAAAAGCATTCAATCAGGACAGCAACAAGAAAAAAGAACTTAAAAAAGTGAGAATAGTCCAAGGAGCCTCTGGAGCATCTCCAAAAGAATCAATATCTGAATCATAAGGAATGCCTGAAGGAGAAGAACAGCAACAAATTGAAAACTTATTTGAAAAAATAATGAAAGAAAACTTCACTGATTTGGCAAAAGAAATAGACATACAAGTCCAAGAAGCACAGAGAGTGCCAAACAAGTTGGACCCAAAGAGGGCCACACCATGGTACCTTATAATTAATATGCCAAAGGTTATAATAAAGAGATAATCTTAAAAGCAGCAAGAGAAAAGCACAGAGTTACCTACAAAGGGGTTCCCATTAGACTGTCAGCTGATTTCTCACAAGATACTTTGCAGGCTAGAAGGGTCTGGCAAGAAGTATACAAAGTGGTGAGAGGCAAGGACCTATGATCTAGATTATGTTGTCCAGCAAAGCTACCATTTAGAATGGAAACTGATAAAGTGCTTTGCAGACAAGGTAAAGCTAAAGGAATGTATCATCACTAAGCCATTATTACACAAAATGTTAAAGGGACTTATTTAAAAAGTAAATAAAATTGAAAAACCACTTAGGGGGGGTCTGAGGATGGTGCAAGGTAAGTGGGAGCTGAACACACTTGCTTGTTCACCCAACTGTGACACTGAGCTCATCTTCTTAAGAAAAGACTAAACAGCCAATGGAATCCCACCTTATATGAAGTATGGAAGCCAAAGGTTGCAGAGAATGTTTAGAAATGGATAATCATATATTTCTTATCATACTATTGTTATTCCAAGTCCCACACAGTGCCATTCCCTGGTCTTGGTCCATTTCACTATCTTCCTGAGCTTTATTGCTATTGTGGTTAACTTTATTTTCTCACACACTACCCCAAATTTCTATCCCTTACTCTCTCCAGACCTCACCATCTAACCTCACATAAGCACTCTGCTTTCTAAGGTCACC
>JAPYXV010002676.1:0-12919 GCA_028533065.1 Trachops cirrhosus
ATTAGTTCTTGTCCTTCTTTTGGTTGTGCGAGGAGGCAAAGTGTATCTACCTATGCCTCCATCTTGACCAGAAGTCAGGATTATGTGTACTGCATCTTCTTGATGGCAAATGATATTAGAGAAACATTGATTAGAACATAATTTTGAATGAGATTTTCATTAACTGTCAGAAGCACTTTCTAACAACAGAATTAGATGCATAATGTTAACAGGAGTACCAGTCTGGAAATAGCTACACAGGGGTGAATGATCTTCTGTGAAGAATGTGGAGGGCAGGGGTAGTTTCCTGCATTTAAATGGAGCACAGACTTCAAAATCCCATTAAATTTTTTAAGTCTTTGATTCTGTCTGTTCTGATGTTAGCTGTCCTCACAACTATCTCCTAGAAACTTTCTCATAGAATAGTTAGCAGAGTTGGCAGCCTGCTCCTTCACCTAATTTCATTTTCTGTATATTGTGTATCAATGGGAAGTATGCATAGGCTATATACCCTCAGGTATATTTTAACATTTAATATTAAAATAATAATAGCTACCATCTAGTGAATGCTTACCATGCTCAGATATTGTGCTAAAAATTGTATAAACATTGTTTCATAACACAAACATTGTTTAATCCTCATACCTACCCTGAGAGGCTGGGTCATTATTGTCTTGTTATCATTCTAGACCAAAAAAAAAGTCCTGCATGTGATTGTCTACTAAGGCTGTGTAACAAATGCCACAGACTGTGTGGCTCAGACAAGAGAAGTCTATTTTCTCAGAGTTCTGGAGAACTGGCAAAGTTCAGTTTCCAGTGAGGGCCTTCTTCCTGGCTTGCAGACAACCACCTCCTCACTGTGTCCTCACACGGCAGAGAGAGAGAAATCACTGTCTCTTCCTTGCCTCATAAGACTACCAATCCATTGGATTAGGGCCCTACTTTTTTTTTTTTAACCTCATTTAACCTTGATTACCTCCTGAAAGCTCTATCTCTAAATACAGTCACCTGGGGGTTAGAGATTTGACATGTAAATTCATGGGAGAGGATTGGTTTCGACTCATAGTAGTGGTAGATAGTGTTTAGCTTGGCTTTAATGGAAAGATGATGCTGTTTATGTTTTTAAGACCTGAAAATGTTTGAGTTTGGAGAAGAGCATGTTTCTACTATTTTCTGGACACCTTCTCTTCCCCATGAAGAGAAGGGATATTAGGACTGTCCTGTTAGATAAGGACTGTCTCAGTATTTGGCAGGAAAGGCCAACTCTTGTTGCTTATTAAAAAGCAACACGAATTCAGTTTCTTTCCTGATCCTTTATGAGGAAGCCTTTCATTACCCTGATAAAGGAGCTTCTTAGGTTATCTTTAAGAGAAAAGTCGTCTCCTTAGTATCCCTCTATCTGTCCTTGGATCAGAGATGACTTCAGTGTCAGCACTTAGTTTGTTTCTCCTTTCTGTCTGCAGAACTAACTCTGTCCTCCAGAGGCTTTTGGTGACTGGTCCATTTCTTTTCCAGGAAGCTAAAAAAACTATTTCGGAAGCTGAAAGATGAGACAGAACCTGGAGAAACGGACTCTGACCATTCAAAGCATTCAGAGCAGTGGGACCGAGACTACAGCTTGGAACCATACACTGGACTGACTCCAGAGTACATGGAAATGAGTAAGAGCATGTGATCTTTCCTTCCTGGTGCTGGTTCAGACAAGGGGTCTAGGAGAGCTGTGAGGAAAGGGGAGGGAAGTGACTGGGGCAGCCACTGCACCTCCCTGGGCTTCCTGGTTACCCAAAGTCATCTTCAATGTCACATAAAAGTTGAGGATTGTAAAGCAGAAAGAACCCTGGGATGAAAACCAGGAGCAACTTTTATCACCAAGTCGATACTAGGATGATGCCCTCTTCTCCTTGGGCTTCCTCTCCACATCTCGAAATGAGAAGTTTGGTCTCTCAGGTCCCTTCTCATGGCTTCTTTCATTGATAAAGCTGAAAGAGAAATAGTGAAGTCTGAAATTTAAGGGTAGAGTTTCCATTAAGGAAAAGTAAAGTAGTCCTATGACACTTGGGACAAGGGTACATCTTTGATATGGAGAATATAGATAGAAGAGTCCCCAGTTCTGATCAGGTGGGACTGGGTAAAATGTCAACTTTTCCCTGAAAAACATGGGACTGTTTTGTGTAGGGGGTGATAAGTAGATTTCTAGTTACTGAGCCTCTGGTTGTTTTTGGATAAGGTTTTAAACAGGGGTGCCTGTCATACAGACTGACAGAACACGGTAGTTTTACATGTGGTTCAGAAGCCATGAGTTTCCCATCATGACAAGTATCCCTACTTAGACCAGCTGCCTTCAAACTCTTGGCTACTTGTGAATAATCCTGATCTTTTATTGAGGTGGATATTTGAGAAGCGTCTTTCCAAGACTTGGAACTAATGAATTAAAAACAAAGGACCAAGAGGTCAGACATACCATCTAAACATTTACTCAACCCAGGATGTTGGAGAAACATCAGTCACATCCAATGAAAGAATCACTCAATACTTAATATCATTGTATTTCCATAATGACTCCTGCCTCCTTTGGTTAATCACTTTTAACAGGGTGCCTCCAATGCCTCTCTGGGCACCAGGTACTTCCCTTGTTACCGAACTTCTAATGGATATCTATTCTCTTCTGTGTGTAAAAATGTGTGTATGTATGGTAAGGGTAGAGAGAAGGACAGAATCTACATTAGATGACCTCAAAAGTTCTGCTCTAGCCCTGGGGACATAAAATTCCAGGCAAAGCCTGAGCTTTGTGTACTAAGTAAACTCACCAGAGAAGAAACAATTGTGTCTGCTTCAGGAACATTAGGCAAAGAAAATATGAAGACCCAGTTTATGTAAACACATAGCTCCCTTATTCTTTTCACCTTTAGTTAAGTGCTACCTCTGATTCCTCTCCAACCAGATATTTACACAGAGATGATTACTGGTATTTCCGATGCTATTTTATGCCTGCCATCTTCTCAGAAAGAAACTGCTGCCAGAAACTGAGGCTTCCATCTGGGAAAGGGTCAACTTGAGAAATCCTTGAGTTCTGTCTCTCAAACTCCACTGTTCAGTTCTAGTCCTCTACCCCCACCACCCAACTATCCGTGTAGGTTTTACATGTTGTCTGTCCAGACAGTTGATTATTTCAAAGCTTCCCCTTTTGAGTGATTAAGAGCAGAGACCCTTTAGCCATACTTCCTGGGCTCAAATTCTAGGGTTACCACCAATTAGCTGGGCAGCTTTGGGTAAGTGGCTAACCTTTGTGTCTTGATTTGCTTTAGCTGTTAAAAAAATGATAATAGTATCTATCTAATGGGATTGTTGTGTTTTTTAAAAAGGATTTATTTATTTATTCTTAGAGAGGGGAAGAGATGTAGAAATAAAAGAAAAGAAACATCAATGTGTGGTTGCCTCTCAAGCACTCCCTACCAGGGATCTGGCCCACAACCCAGACATGTGCCCTGACTGGGAATCAAGCCAGTGACCCTTTGGTTCTCAGGCTGGTGCTGAATCCACTGAGCCATACCAGCCACGGCAGATTGTTGTATTTAATGAATTAATATCTGTGAAGTTTTTAGAAGAGTGTCTCGCATACATAAAACTATGTTAAGTGTCAAGTGTTGTTTCTCTTAATGACCCTAGGCCGTAGAAAGGCAGAGTGTAGGGAAACATGCTCCCCTTTGTCCGCTATCATGTCATTGAATAGATAGCCACTCTGTGTTCGAACTGGGGTACTTACAAATTAATGAGAAGAGGAAAAAAACAAAAACTAGATGACTTGGTGATTTCTGGAAGAAATTCACACCAAGAGTATAGAGAATGAAATTCACTCTACAGATTACACACACACGCTACTTACAGAATAAGAATATAAGGAAACAAAACTATCATATTTTGAAAATAGAAAAAAGAAAAGATCATTTCCCAAAACTTCCCTCATTCACAACTTTTATTAACACTTTGGTGCTGTTTCTTAGACCTTTTTTTTCTTATATGTGTGATTTTAAAAATAAAGTTGTGACCATATTCACACATTTATTTCTCTTTTTTTATTTAGCATTCTATGACTGACAGTTTCCAAGCTGTCACATAATATTCAAAAGAAATAGCTGCATAATAAATAATCCATCTCATAAATGTACCATAGTTTATATCCTATCTTCCAATGAAGTGTGTTGTAGGTTCATTTTCCAGTTCTTCCCCTATTTTAATGATCTAGTATGCATTATCTTCATGCATATAATATTTTGCACATTGGAAATAGTATTATTTCCTCAAGACAGACTCCCACAGATGTAATTACTAAATTTGACATATGGCCACGGTATGGTTCTTATTTACCAAATTGCTTTTTGAATGCTGAGTTCACCTACCCACAGGCAATATACAGAACATCCTTTCGGTGAGTACACATTAGTAAGTAACTGGAAGTCAGGTGATATGGAAGAATTATCAGCTTGAGATTCCCAGGCCCTATGCCTACCTCATTCCACATTGTTGGCCTGAATATTCCAAACTCATCTTTAAGCTTTTCCCAGTGCTTCCTCTGTGAAGTCTTCCTAGACGAAGGCCTGTTTCTCCTGAGAGAAATCATTATTTTTGTCCCAGTATTGCATTCGATACACATACTGATGGGATGACTTACAGAATCATGGTGATGTTGATAGCATGTTATCATTTCTATTTAAAATCCTCAATATTACTGACTTCAAGATAAGATTTACATCCCGTAGCCTAGCATGTAACGGCATCCATGAGCTGACTCCTGTGTAGCAGGTCCTTCACGGTGCCACAGAGTCGCATCTGGTTTTCCCCTGTTACCAGGTCTGACTTTGCCTGTCTGCCTGCAACAAGATCTTCCTGAGCTGTGCAGGCTCGAACATACCTCTTGGATGCATTTTTGGTTCTCCTATCCTCAGTTCCTCTCTTCTTTTATACTTGCTTTGATATAGGAGAAAATGTGAGTGCTTTGAGGGCAGAGATTGAGCCTTATTCCTCTCTAGTCACAACACCCAGCACAGTTCTTGAAACAGAGTAAGAGCTCAATAAAATATTTCTTCAATGAATGGCTCTTTAAATTCCCTCCCTTCAGCATCTGGGAAGTAGAGACCCCACTTCTCTTTATTCTATGATATTTGGGTCAGCCTCCCTTTTCACCGTGGACATATTTATATGTATTTTTAATATGCAGCAATTTTCATCTCCCAAGACCAAAGTAAACCCTGTTTATTATCAGGGTTTCCCTCAAAGAGAAGTCACTTCTGGTTTTAATTTGCTCCTTTGCCTTCAGGGATCAAGTCATTAGCGGAAGTGGACAGAGTGGAATGCTCTCACTCAGACTTGCATTTGAGCTCAACTCCAGTTTCAAGCCTTTTTCTCTGTACCACCGGCCCCCTTCCCCGACCCACCTCCAAGCCATCCCTGAGGGTAATTGTGTGTCAGGAACTGTGCCAGGCACTGGGGACACAGAGGCAACAAACAGGCCCAGGCCCTACTGGCCCTCAGGATCTAATGGCAGAGAGAAATGGGCAAAATGTAACAGGAAAGGGTCTCATTGTCACAGAAAAAAATGAAGCTGACTGCTTGCTTCAGAGAGGTGAGGTCTTTGCAGCTTTCCTTTGACCGGGCAGAGGGGTGTTCACTCTTGTGTCCCTTTGGCCTGTGATTGCCTGCTCACCGATCATCCTCAGATTCCAGAAACGTCCCACTGAGGCAGCACAGACGCAGGACTGGAAACAGCCACTGTCTCAGGCTTGTTTTTGGACTTTAGACAACAAGGTCAGGAAGAGAATCCATCTCAGGGAAAACATTTCTCAGCCCTCCTGACTGGAGACTTAGTTCCTGTGACAGTTTTCTGAGTTTTTCTACTACATGTTTGGCCCCACCACCCTCCAGGCCCTGGCTGAGAAACTAGTTCCACATCCCTGTTCCTTCACCCTTCTGTCTCCACAGAGCGTTGTACAGAGGGTGGGTCTTTCCCCTGGAGTGTCTCTGGAAGATGCTCCTGCAGGTGTAGCCTCTCGGCCTCCCACACTTGATGCTTTGTCTACTATACCCTCAACACAGCTGCTTGCAAACACCAACCCACTGCTACCTTTTTTATTCTTTGTGAGGGGTAGTGTTGGTCTTATCCATTGTTCAGAAACTCCCAGAGTCCCATATCCTTAATAGGGCCTTCACGGGACATCCTATCAATGTATTTAACCCTGGGCCCTTCTACATGTCCTAGGTCCAGTCCCAGTGAACCCCACAGACCATTTCTCACCCACAGCCTGCATTTCATTCCTTTCATGCCTGACCTTGCATATTCCCCTTTGCCCTGGCATTCCCTGTGCCATCCCATTCACATGACCAAAACCAGCTCCGAGCCACCTCCTCCCCAAAGTGCTGCCTTCCTAACCTCACTCCTCCCCAGTCCTCAGAATTTTAGTCCCCTCCCCCATAGTATTTCAGACAAGCTGCTTCCTAAATTAGTGATGTCTGTTTGTAATTAATTTCCCGAGGGCAGATTTCCGCATTGGCAGAGCCTTGCACTACATCGCCACAGCCTGGGTAAACCAGTAAGGGAGCCACTGAATGACTGAATAAAAGAGGCTGTCATTTATCTAGCATCCCCTTTCTCTTCCCTATGCTGAAACAATCCCACTTCTAGTAATGCTGACATCAATTCTCACTTAATGGGCTGCTAATCCAGGGAGTGGATTATCAAGAATGGTGGTTATCCTTGTTTCTCTTTCTCTGCCTCCTCCTCTTTTCATGTCTTCCCCTCACCCTCCTCCCCATCACTTCTGCCTTCTCCCCTCCCCCATCCCAGGCCTATTATGAACTCCTTTCCAGCGAGGAAGCCAGGGAAATAAGAGAAGGTGTAATGTGAGCCCATCCACACGGCTCATAGGTAGCAGCTCTGGGAAACAACTTGGTGGGAGTGAAGATTGAAGTCCACACATGTCAAAATTTAGATGCAGGCAATTGTTTCTGCTGCCCTCATGGATAACTAAGACTCGGTGATAGTCATCATGCCACTACTTCTGATTTCGCTGCCCCTGGTCTTCAAAGGGAAGGTCCCTGTTATCTTCACAGGATCCCTGCAGGGCAGAGCGAGAGCAGGATCTCTCCTTCCCATCCTCCCTGGCTGTTCTTGGGTGCTAATCCAGCTCTGCCTTTACTTAGCAGTGTGACCTTGGGCAGGTCAAATCCTCTCTTTGGGCCTCACTTGCCTCCTTGACCGTAGGGTTGACCCTTGGACATGCAGGTTTAGAGGCACCCAGCCCCAACATCATCAAAAATCTGCATATAATTTTTGAGTCCCCAAACACTGACTAATAGCCCATTGTTGACTAAAAATCCTACCAATAATATAAATAGTAGATTAACACCTATTTTGTATATGTATTATATACTGTATCTTTACAATAAAGTAAGCTAGAGAAAAGAACATGTAAGGAAGAAAATCATTAGGAAGAGAAAATACATTTACAGTACCATACTGCATTTATAGGTACCATTCAGTTTTTAAAAAGTCTATGCAGTTCAAACTGTGTTATTCAAGGGTCAAGTATATGGGGAATTAGACCAGATGATTCATTTTTCCTTGCAGAGATGCAACCCACTCTTCTGTGGTCATAATCAATTGTGTAATAAGTCACAAGTAATGTAACTAATTACACAATTGATGCTACTACTACTAATACATTTTTAAAATATAAAGTAAAACAGTCATTGTCACCCTCGCATTCTCACATTCCTAGATTATTTTTGAGTCAGAGAGCAAGGTACTTTTCAAAGCCTGGCTACACCAATAGAAGTGAGCGGTGTGCATAATCATTTTTCATTCACTGTCTTGACAAGAATAAAGAGTTTCAAACTACTGGACCAGGTGACCTCCAGGGTCTGTTCTGGTGCTGGCATCTTAGTTTATACATTCCAGCTGGACAATGCTCCTGGAAGCCAAGAGGCTCAACAGATGGTGCCAGTTGCCTAAGGTCACCTCAAGGACTCATTAGTGAACCTGAATCTACAGCCCCTTTCCAGACTATTCAGGACCTGTAGGAACTTAGGCTTCAGTGAAGGGATGGGGTGGAGTAAGGTTTTCTCTTGCCTTCTCAACAAGCTAGACCTCCCCAATTCCAGAAAGGCCCTTGTCTTAGACTTTGAACAAAAATGAGAGCAGTGAAACCAAAGCAGCCCACTCCCTCCGGTGTGCTTGACATGGTGATCCCTGGCCCTGCTCTCAGCTGTCAGCTTCCTTCCCCGTGATCCCCAGGACCACCCATGTAGACAGGAAGTGCGCTGAGCCCACTTGGAGCCTGTCAGTTGTAATGGTGAGGCAGGTCATCAGTTGAGGGAGGCAGCAGGGAGAGATGTATTATATTTACGTTTTTCTAAATTGTGCTGGAACCGGGGCCCAGAGCCCACAGGCATGGGGGAGGGGCCATGAGGTGAAGGGGAAGCTGGGAGTGAGGGTAAGGCTGGGAGGGGGCGTTGGGGGGAGGGAGCTACCTCTGGGCAGGATCCATGGTGGGGATGGGCTGGCTCCAGACAAAGAGAAACCTGAGAGTGAGGGATTAAGCTGGAAAAACCTGTGAGGGGAGCAGCAAGCTTTCGAGGGAATCTCCAATATCAAACCATTTTCCTGAAGAGCTTACTAAGAAGGACTTCAAGGATTGTTCTCCACCCCCATCACTGAGGGGAGAAAAGAATGCTGTCTCAGGAGCAAGCCTTGACATTAATCATCACTGTCCCCAACCCCAAAATGAGGCTTCAAAGCTGCAGAGTTTTCCTCAGGGTCTGATGAGAGGAAATGCTTCAGTCGCTTTAAGAGCTGCAAGTGAAGTTATCTGGACACTTGAAACAGTTTGACTTTTACAGAGTGGAATTTGGCATAAAAACACAAGCCTCAATTTAATCCTGTAAGAGTTTACTGACAAGTTCCAAAAGAGTCTCCTGATAAAGTTTCATCTCCACTTTATCAGATAAATCAGTGATGCAATTGTCAGTTTTTCTCACCTGAACACCAACAGCCCACGTTCCTGTTATTCACTAAATTGTGGTGGGAGCTTCTTGAGGGCAAGGTTTGTGTCTTATTTTTTCACAGCACTTAACCATAGGCCCTGGCATACAGTAGGTGCTCAATAAATGTTTGGTGAAGAAGGAAGACAAAGAATGAAAAAGGTTGTCCTTTAGTGAGGACCTTGAAGATAAAGGGATAGGTGGACTTTATAGACAGCATTGTTCATCAGAACTCTCCAGATACCCTGACTGCATTGATTTACCTGGGACAATCTACCCCCTTGCCTGCCTCCAGGGGCCATGATTCCTTATTTTGAAGTGCTCATAATTAGGGAATGCTAACCTCTTAAATAAGGGCAGTTCTCCTACAGCCACACAAGTTAATGGACTTATTATCTAGGTAGTTCTGGCAAAACACCCCATGTCATAGTCAACTACTGCTATGATAACAAGCTGCTTTATAAACAAATATCCCTAAAGTCTTAGTGACATACAACTGAGACAGAGGACAAAGAACACTGGAAAGAGCTGGCTGCAGACATCACTTAGGTACCCTACCCTGGAAATGACCAGGTAAAAGTGGCCTTTTATTAGAGAACAGAAGGGACTGAGGCTTCAGATAGAACAATGACTTAGATGACACCCAAGATTCTTTCCAACTCTGATATTCTTTGGTCATGGGTGGTAGGGTTCACACTGGGTAATTTTCAAGCTTCCCACAGAGGCTGAATATATAAAACTAGTCCCAAGGGTGCCTTAGCTGTAAGTGATAAAATATTCCAGAATATTTGCCCAACCATCAGCGCTGAAGCCTGCATATTCTGTCTCAGAACTGCAGGTGTTTGTGCTACAAGGCAATGGCTCCAAGAACCAGGAAATCCCTTTCCCTGGACCATCCTGTTTATACAAACTGAGTCATCCCACTGGATAATCAGGCATCTGCCATCTTCTCCAAATGACACCTGAATGCAGTTCAGGCAGTATCCAGGGGTGCATTCCAGTATTTCTGGGAAGTAGCATGAGTCACAGGTCATTCCTCTCCTTTTGCTTCTGAAGTGTACATTGCTTGTCATTATCTGTGACAGGAGTCTCCCTCCCCAAAAACACTTAAAAGAAACGAAGGATATATCTGGACACCACATCCCTCGGTGTACCACAAGAAAGCTCCTGAGATGCAGGAGATGCCCAGTCAGTGCATGATAAATGAGTGAATGAATGAATGAATGAATGAGTGGCAGTCTTTTAAGTTAAATCTTAATGAAAACTCCATCATTTTCCAATTCCTCTTCTCATTTTAACAACTAGGAAGCTCAGAGTGAACTTTGTTGCTCAACTACAGCCCTATTGTGAGTCTTTAGAGTTTGTACATTTGTTTCTCCCTTTCTTTGTACTTTATTTCCTTTTTTCTAAAATTCCATAAATCTAATTTGTGTTCTTCTGTTTGACTTTTTCATAGTCTTTTGGGAAGATGAAAGGGCAAAGGAATAAAGCAAACAAAGGTCCTCAGTTATGATTTGTTGCTCGGGAACATCTTTCCAATCGTGACTAGTTTCATTGACCTTTCACCTCACTGACTGTGTGACCACAGCTCACAAATGAGTAGATGAGAGGATGCATGGGTGAAAAGGATGGATGAATAACTGGCCCTCACATTCCTATTTTGCAGGTGGTTAAAGTAAACAAGAGTGAGTAAGCCAGGTCATTCCTTGATTCACTCAATAAACATTTATTGGAAATTTGCCTGCTGTTCCCTGGAAATCAGAAATGTAACTGTAGATCTCATCGAATCAGTTCTGTCTAGTTTTAAGAAGCTGAACTAGGTCCACTGATGTAAGATTTTTGAGGTGACGTAAGTGCAGGGCGGATGGGAGCAATGACAGAGAAAATGGCAGGGGGAGAAGACATGTATGTGTGAATAAAGACAGTTTGGAGAATGAAAGTTCTGTACAGTAAGATTAAAAATCAGATTGTATTATAGAAGATCCAGTAAAGGAAACCTCAGATGTGTGAGAGTAATGAGGGAGGGGGAAGGGACACTGTTGCATTAGGGATGAATATTTACTTTCTTCTGTGGTAAAAGGACATTGAATTTGATTGGCATCACAAACTATCCTGTTTCCCAGCTTCATCGATTGGTAGGTGTGTGTCCCTGGGAAAATTATTTCACCTCTCTGAGACGCAGTTTTCTCACCTGTAAAATGGAGATAATGATACTTGACATGGAAGATTATTTGTAAACCTGAGAGCATATGGCCCTCACATGATGGATGAAGCTCCATAATTTCTGAGGTTTGGAGTTTTGCTTAGAGGACATGGAAGGGGAATAATGGATGGATTTTTCTAGAAGACCATAGTGTCCATGCCTTTAACTGCTTCCTCTCCACATTCTCCTGCCCTTTTCTGTGGCCATCAGCAGGGTTTATCTCTGAAGGCTCCCGTGATGCTACCCTTGTTCCCAAGGCAGAGAAGAGGGCTTCTCACGGACTGGTCTGTATCACACTGTCAACCTGAGATTTACTGTTTTAACTGGACTTTGACTTCTTGAGTAGCAGGACTCTCAATAAGTCATCGGTTCTCTCTGCTTCTGAAGAAGCTAATATTCTACCATTGTTGTGGGGGTGAGGAAGAAGTGAGGACTAAGTCTCCTTTAATCACTAAGAAATGAAGAAAATGTGTCTTGCTGCTCTGTCTCAGTGTCACACTGATATGTATGCAGTAAACTCAATATTTAAGCTGTTAACTTCAAGCATGTTCCTTCCTGTCATGACTTTCAGGGTTTCTGAATTGAGCCTGATCCATTGTATAAATCCCAGGGTACTCTATGCAGATTGAAAGGGAATTCCACTTATTGTCTTTATTTCCCAAGTAGTTTGTGAACTTGGATCAGTGAATTTGCAGGAAAGATGTGGCAAATCTTCAGATGCCTGTTTTATTTGTTTGTCAAGTCAAGCCCGGGGGTGGTGAATCTGTGAAGCCTTCATGGACCTACTGGTGAGAGTGAGTAACTCCTGCCCCAGTGGTTCCTTGCACTCGGTTAATGCTGCCCTTAGAGCTCTAACTCCATGACACACGCAGGGTTTGTTTACCTGTCCGTCTTCCCCACTGCATACTCCGAGTTCTTGGAAGGATGATACAGTGATGTAGTCATCTTTGTTTTCTAGCAATGGGCATGGTGCCCAGGATATACAATGTGCTCAATAAATGCTTGTTGAATAAATGAGTGCATGAATGAATGAATGATAAATGATGGATATCGAGGACCCTCTTATGTTTCTGTCAAGACTTCTACTGTTTCCCTAAGCAATAGAGCAGGAGTGTCAAACTCATTTTCACTGGGGGCCACATCCGCCTCACGGTTGCCTTCAAAGGGCCTAATGTAATTTTAGGACTGTTTAAATGTAACTACACCTTAACAGTTAAGCAAGAACTTGATACTGCTGCTGGGTAGAAACAAGGTGCTGGGCCAGATAAAACAAGGCGGAGGGCTGGATTCGGCCCGTAGGCCTTGTGTTTGCCACCCGTGCAATAGAGGACCATGCTAGAGAACCAGCTCATGCCTATCTTCTCATTATCTTAGTCAATCACACTTTTAATTGTTTTTTACACTGGACACAGCCTTGAAATATGAGCTCATGAAGTAAACAGTGATGTCTTTCCCTGGCTGTGTTTGTATGTAAGTGTTTATATTAATGAGTCATTTCTAGCTGAATCTTTTGAGTATCTGCCTCCTGGGATAGAAGACAAACTCAGAGCAATATGTCCCTCAATTATGCATTGTATTGCTTATTAGTTTTCAATCCCCTTAAACAGACTGTGTTGCTTTTACTAAACTATGGAAAGTTAAAAACAAAGCTATAGTTATTTTCATTAGAATTAGACTGTCCCAACTGACTTTTTACTCCAACTT
>JAPYXV010002677.1:0-12919 GCA_028533065.1 Trachops cirrhosus
CTCCAATTAATTTAAATACATTTAAAAATTTTAAATAGTCTTTGACTTTTAATTAGTCAAAAAAAACCTTTTTAAAGCAACTGAACTCCATGGGAGAGGGAATGGGGAATGATTTGGTTTTTGAGTTGCACCTGAGAAAATAAGATACCAAGTAAGCTCCCAATCAATCTTTCTCCTTCAGACTTTTTATGTGACGAATATTAAGTCTTTTAAAGGATAATTTTGTTTGTATTTTTTCTTTCCTGACAAGGAAGACAATATTGTTTATTATAAGGTTAAGGAGCTAAAAGTAGAGGTTGACTGGACCTTAAAGGGGGAACTTGAAAGAGAGGAAGCTAGGCTTGATTTTGCATCTGTAAAGCAACAGTGCCTAAACCCATCCCCACCCTGTCTCTAGGTTAGATGGAGCCAACCCAGGAAAAACTGTCTGTTGCCAAAGTGGACATGGCGCCCTATTGCAGCTCCCGAACCAGAAGAACCAGCCAGCACCAATCCAGGCAATGCCTGCCTTGGCCATTGCCAGTATTATCAGTGTTCTACCATCCCTCCTACTAGTCATCTGGGCCACCTTTTAATTTTCAGAACTGCTTTTGCTTATTGTCCTTGCTTTTATGGATGGGGACTCAGGGATGTTCAATAGCCCTGATGGACCCCAAGTTGGGATTGAGTGAGTGGGAGCTCGAAGAGGACTGACCATTTCTAACATGTACCCAGTATTCCCCCTTTATCTGCAGTTTCACTTTCTACTGCCTCAGTTACCAACAGTCAATCATGGCTCAAAAATATGTGGAAAATCCCAGAAATAAACAATTCATACGTTTTTAATTGAATATCATTCTGATTAGCATGATGAAACCTTATGGCGCCCCAGGCCATCAAACCGAGGGCATGAATCATCCCTTCGTCCATCGTATCCACACTGTCCGTGCTACTTGCCCACTGGCCACCTAGTAGCCGCCTTGGTTGTCAGATCTCCTGCCGTGGCATCACAGTGGTTGTGTCCACCTCACCCTTATTTTACTTAAAAACAACCCAAAGCCATTCACATAGCTTTTATTATAGTATATTGTTATAATTGCTCTATTTCATTATGAGTTATTGTTGTTAATCTCTTGGAGTGTCCAATTTATAAATTATTTATCGTAAGTGCTTATATATAGGGAAAAACATAGTATATAGGGGGTTTGGTACTACCTGAGGTTTCAGGCGTCCACTGTGGGTCTTGGAACATATTCCCTCAGACGTGAGAGAACTACTATATGAGGTAGGGATGAACTAGATGTCCCCCGAATTCTCTTCTTGTCTTTAATTTTGTGACCTTCACGGTCCTGGCTCCTTCCTAACACTGTTTCTTCCCTATCATCACTTCCCTTTTTCCTCTTAACTTCTTATACCTCATACAAGGCTAAAGTTGGAGATCCTCATTTAAAATTAATGGTGTTGATTTATTAACAGATATTTAGTATTTTACCTCCACTTCAGTTTCTATTACTCTACATTGAAGGGACTACTCACAAGACATATTCAGGGACTGATTTAGTCCCTGAGAAATGTCAAATAATCCATTTTCATGTGGTAACCTTTCCAAATAATAAAGCTCATTGAACTGTAATCATCACAGGTGGATTATTTGTGGATAAATCTTTATTAATTTAAAGTTAACCCTTGAAAAATAGCAATATTTGGGGGGGATGAAAGCACATGCCTACTATTTACCATTGAAAGTAATTCTAATGTTATTCCATTTTCCTGCCTTGATCAGGCTTGTATTCAGAAGATACTTACACTGGGCTCTATGATTAATGGTAATGCTATGAGCCAATCTGAGTTTAATCAGCACTGTTGTGTGGTTATGGAGAGTAAATTACAAGTATCCATCTAGTACCTGCTATGGCACTATTCCAGGCACTGCCACAAAGATAAATGAAGCAGAGAAATACACACACAATTAACAATGAAATGAAGTGATAAGCATTTGCTATATAAGCTATCTATGAAGAAAATGCTAAAAAAGCCAGAAGAAGGGGAAAATTGAGCCTTGCTCAGAACGTACGTTGCAGAAGTCATGGATTAGCCTCAAAGCTGGTTGTGAATATATAGATTGTTGGAAGACAAATTAAGTTTTGGTTGAATAAATATTAAATATAAGACAACTATATGATAATGAAAAGAGCACTGAATTAAGGGTCAAAGCACATTGGCTTCCATGATATAATTGACATATAATTAAATATATAAATGGGAAATTAATATTTGGGCTTTCTAATGTTGAATGGAATCACAGCTTTTATTGTCATATGATAAGAAAATTGTATTATAAGTTCCATTATCAGTCAAAACAGCTCACATTTTTAAAAAGATAGAGAGGAGAGAGAATGAAAAGAGAAAGGAAAAAAGAAGCTCTACAGCTGACAAGAAAATGAGTGGATTCCTTTTTGTTGAAAATCGAAGACAGAAAGGTCCACAGGTGATTATTCATTTTCTGGGGGGTGCTTAAACATGAAACTTATTTTTCACAGTAGGGAACCTGGAAGTCTGAGATCAGGGTGCCAGCTTGTCACGTTCTGGGGAGATCTGTCTTCCAGGCTTGCGATAGCCAGGCCACCTTCACCCTGTGTCCTTACATGGTTGGGAGTGGGAGTGGGAGTGGGGGTGGGGAATGGGGTGAGAGAGAGAGAGAGAGAACTGTCTTGTGTCTCTTTTTATAAGGGCTATACCCTCATGACCTTGTCCAAACCTAATTACCTCCCAAAGGTCCTATCTCACCTTGGAAATTAAGACTTCGACATAAATTTGGGGGGGAGCCCATAATACCTGAATGGGGACTACAAATAGAAGTACAGGATCTCCTTATAGTGGGCAGCAGTGTAGACCCACACTCCCTGTGCTTCTTGAGAAGGCCTTTGAAAAGCTGAAATAAGATCCTCTTCACTGATTATGTGACTATGGACTGCGTTCAAATAATCTTGAAACTGCCTCACTGATTTAAGTATGACTTCCTCAATGTCCCAGTACTTCCTGAGATGGGTATTGGCCACGGTGGTGGCTGCCATGGAAGGACATCCTTAGAGAATGACTCTGAGCATGCCACTGGGCATCACTGGTGCACCCTGGGGGCCACAAAGCCATGAAACCCTGTGGCATTCATTCCAGCGGTAAGACAAATCCAGAAAACTAGCCTAGGATGTTGCTAGCCTTTCAAGAACAGCAAAATAACCCATGAAGAAGAATGGTAAAGCTTGTTGACTTTTGACCTTTAGGGGTTATTTTTCCCCTAGCAGAGTAAACTAATCCCAGGGAGATGTGAATCCCACTGTATCTTCAGACCAGCAATCCCTTTAGCTTAAGAAACTAGGTAGCAAGTGATGTTGGCCTTATCAGCACAGCTGATTCTTGATACAGTGTAGATACAGTTAACTGTAAATTGCAACTTTGGATAATTTCAGAAAAATTTATTTTGTATGTATTTGCAGGATAAAAATATTATTTCAAATTAAAAATACTCAAAAAAGTCAAAGCATTAGCAGCTGAGTTCTTATTTGCTGACTAATCACTTAATTTTTATGAACCTCAGTTTCCTCTTGTGAAAACAAGAATGATAATAATAATAATGTTATGATTTAGAATTGCTATTAAAATAAAATCAAATAATATGTCCTGTAACAGTCTAGTAAATAATAATGAACATTAAAAATAAGTTTCAATATTAAATTTAATTAAAACCTAAGTATCTAATATTAATATTGTCTTATAATTTGTTCATTACTAAAATCCAGAATCAGAATTTTAAAATTGCTAATTGAGATTCCAGTGTGATAAAATCTGGCTTATCAAACTTTCATGTGAAAAATCAGAGCTATTTACTTCTAATTTCCCTATAACGCTTCTGTGATTCTTCTTTAAACTGGACTTTCCTTTTTGAATAGCTACATCCTAGTGTCCATTGAAATACTCAGACACCAAGTGATAGTGTATTTTTTCCATCTTCTCCCCCTAAATGTATGCATAAAAGCTTCCATCATCCATTGATTATCATCATGACTCTAATTTCTTGAGCCTTCCATTTCCATGCCTTTTAGAAGAGTGCCTTCCCCACCCCACCATTTACTCTGGGCATGACATGTGGCTTTCTATGGCCCATACGATGACACTTGAAAAGCCCCTGTTCATTGTGGTTTACTCTCTTCCTCCCAATTGGAATTCTGTGACCACTCTGTGAGTAAGGGTGGACCAGCCTGTGAAGGATGACAGACCCCATGGAGACAGGACCCAGTCAGCCCAACCATCTCAGCCGAGGCCATCATATATCGGTGGACCGATGCACACTGATCATGCACGTACAAGCAAGCCCAGCAAAGGTCAAGCGTGCCCTGTCAATACCAGAAGAGCCACTCAGCTGAGCTCAGCCCCAACTGCCAACCTGTAGACTCATAAACTAAATAAGCAGCTGTTCTTTTAAGCCACTAAATTTTGTTACCCAGTCATAAATAATATACAGCTCCTATTGGACAGCAAGGGGAGTATGTTTTCAGTTATGTCTCGACCTCCTAGAGGTCAGAATGCATCTTAAAGATGGAAGAGAGAAGGAAGCAATTAATGTCAATTATCCCTAAATGGTATAACCAATGCTTAGATGATTGTGAGTCTTTCTTTTCTCTGTCTTAACATCAAGCTCCAGGCTACCTTTCCAAATCACGCTTTGCTCAGCTGGTCTGTAGTTAGATAAGGAAATGAACACTCCAACAAGCAAAAGACGCCAGCAGAGAACACTGTGAAGACTACCTCTGAAGTACAACTTTTCTGTGTCTATATATTACTTCAGTTTGATCACCATCTAAATGAAAGCGAGTATCACATATCCATAGTTATTATGTTAATCACCAAGATAACTACCTGGAAACCAAACGTCAAAGGAAGCTGGCAATTTGATTGAAGTACCTTACTTCTGTGTTCTTTCCAGCTCTCATTAGGGAATCTATCTGAAGAGTACTCATATTAATGCACAGATACATGTGCTTCTATCAGTTAAACAGCCCCCCAAAGTAAGACCCTAACCCTCATTCATGCTTATTAAAAATTACCAACACTTGCTAGCGTATTGATAAAAGACATATAATAAACACAAAAACATATAACTGTTAAAAATCAGATAAAAATCAATACCAATAGAAATTTAATATTTTCTCAGTGTGTCCTACCAGAGAATCTCACAAGCCCCCTGGGGAGCAGGCTCTTCCCCTGGTATCTGCTACTAGAAAAAATTTAGATGAAATGACCCTTCAACGATAGTGTAAGTTTCTTGAGATGTTAAGTTTCTGACTTTCATTTTCTCTACATCTCTTGAAATATCTAACATAGGTCCTTCTGCCTCATGGGCACTCAGTTTCATTGAGAAGAGATTTTAAATAGATAGCTATTTACTTTGCATTGATGGACAACAGGATGAATGGTGGAGAAAAGGTCTCAAAGTCTTTATGGTTCATTTGGGCTTGGCTTTTACACAGACACATAGAGTTAGACGTTTGATGCCAAGAGAGTGAATGGTTTTATTTTCAGGAATCTGCAGGTATGCACTGTAATTTGCTTAACCCAGAAAAGTCCTAACCATAACTCCTTTTTAATTTGCTTTAACTTCAAAAAGCAAATTTGCTTTAATTTGCTTTCACTTCAAGAAAACTTCATTGGTCAGTCTAGGAGATAAAGAATGCCATTAAACCTGCCTTTTTTTTTTTTTTTACTCTCTTGCTCTCTCAAAAAACACAGAAGGGGCGAAATAGTAAAGATACTTCAAACTGACAATAATTCATAAGGTCTTTCTTCACCAGGAAGTAATTTTGTAACTTCTAGATTATTTTTAGTCATATAAATAATTTCTCTTTTTATTAAGGCAGACATTTATTTTAGTCATCGGGGACAAACTATGAGATGACTGCCTCACCGGCGCATAAAAACAGGCTTCTTTGTTCAGTCCTGGAGGCAACAAAGGTAGGTACATATCTTCAAAAAACAAAATTTAAAAAAGAAGTCCAAACCTAACGTGCATTGCTCCTGCATTAGGCGAGTCAATGACGTGGATTCATAATTTTGAGGGCCAACTGCCAACTGTGTGTCAAAGCGTGGGCTGCTTTCCAATTCACCATTAGCCCCGAGCATCAGGATACATACAATGTAGCTTTAATAGAAACAATTTACATAATAAGAAAAAATGCACATAGTGAGTTTAACCTTCTCTCTGTTTGTGCCCGGTGTGTGTGTGTGTGTGTGTGTGTGTGCGTGCGTGTGTCCTCTGCGCGTGTCTCCTTGGCCAAGAACACATGAGAGGCTGGAGTAACGGGGGATTAGAACAGCGGAGTGGTGGAATGCGGCTCCCGGGAGGACTTTCCCTCCAGGACCAGTTGGGACAAGATGGGCTCTCCCTGCAATAGCTTTCACTCTACATATCTCAGCAAGTGCTTCTTATCTCCCTGAGGGTCATTTTCCCAAAAATTTCTTACAAAACTGGGAGCAAACACTCAATCTGAACTCTGAGTAATTCAGTAATCACATATTAGGTGCATACCAAGTGTCAGTCCATGACCTGTGCTAGGATCCAACTATATATATACTTATATGAAGGGGGCACACATCATAATTCAGGAAAGAAAAGTGATGTCTATTATTATTTAGTTTAAAATATACACATTCGGTTTTTAAATTTTTGTGTCAGAAAACATTCAAAACAACAACAAAAATCACTCTGGCACTAATAAGCAATTAGAGTAAGGTTGCAGGATACAAGGTATATTAGTTTGCTGGGGCTGCCATTGCAAAACACCACAGACTGCGTGGCTTACACAACAGAAGTGTATATTTTTTACGTTCTGGAGGCGAGACGTCCAACATCAAGGTGAAGGCAGGATTGGCTTCTAAAGCCTGTCTCTCTGGCTTACATATGGCTACATTCTTGCTGCTTCCTTTCATGATCTTTCTCCTCGGTGTGTCCAGATCTCCTTCTAAAGAACTTCAAAAAGGTAACTGAGTTAAAATAAAGTCTTTAGAGTTCGTCTTAATCCAATCTGATTGGCACCCTTATGAAAGGAGGTGAGAGCATGCACAGGGAGGTAAAGCACAGGCGGAAGACCATGTGAAGAGACAGGAAAACTGTAGCTCTTCGTATGTCAAGGAGAGAGGTCTCAGAGGAATCCCATCCTACCACTGGCACCTTGATCTTGAACTTCTAGCACGCGGAACTGTAAGATAATAAACTTCTATTTTCAAAACCACTCAGTCTGTGGATGTTTTGTTACGACCACAGCCCTTATAAAGTAATACAATAGTCAACACAATATCGAAGGAGAAAAGCACAGTCAAAGGACTGATACTACCTGACTTCAAGATACACTTTTAAAGCTACTGCAGTATGAACAGTGTAGTATTGGTAAGAGGTAGAAAAACAGATCAATGGAACAAAATAAAAAGCCCCAAAAGAGACACACAGAGATACAGAGATACAGAGATACAGTAAACTGGTCTTTGACAAAAGAACAAAGGCAATTAAATGGAGAAAAAGATAGTCTCTTCAACAAATGGTACTGGAAAAAGTAGACACCCACATGCAAAAATAAAGAAAAGAAAAGAAGAAAAGGAAAGAGAAGAAAATAAAAAAGTTATCTACTTACAGATGTTACACTTTTCACAAAAATGAACAGAGAATGAATCATAGATTTAATTACACAGTGCAAAACTATGAAGACTTCTGAAACTCCTGGAATATAACATAGTAGAAAATCTAGATGACCTTGGGTTTGATGATGCCAGGAAAAAAGAACTGATAACTTGAACTTTATTAAAATTAAAAACTTCTGTGAAAGATATTGGCAAAGCAATCAGAAGACAAACTACACTCTAGGAGAAATGTTGCAAAAGACCTACTGATAAAGAACTATTACCCAAAATACTCAAAAGGTCTCTTAAAACTCAAACATAATAAAATGAGCTACCTGATTTTAAAGTGATCAAAAGATTCAAAATGAAAGACACCAGTCTCAAGAAAATACATACTGCATAATTCCAACTATGAGCCATTCTATAAAAGACAGAACTACGAAGGCAGTAAAAAGATCTGGTATTGCCAGAAGTTTGAGGAAAGCAAGTGGTAAATAAATGGAGCACAAAAGGGACAAATACATAGAAACTATTCTGTATGATACTATAATTGTGGATACATATCATTTGACTTGTATAAAACTTCCCCCTGCCTGTGTTTTGTCCAGGGACACTGTGCCTTTGTTATAAAGCAATCTGAGAAGGCTGCTACTAGTGCTAGGCTTGGAGATTCCCAGGTGAAGCCATGCTATGAATCTAGCCTGGCTGCTGCTAGTACTGTGCCTGGGGCCACTTAGCAGGAGGTAAGGGGACTAGGGACTCACTGAGGCTGGCTGTGGCTCGTTTGATAGGATTTAGGAAGTTGTGAAGCCTGAGCCAAGACCAGCCATTCATATAGAAAAGCAGCTTGGGTGGGCCCATAAGTTGGGTGGGACAGAGTCTCTGGAGATCTCCAAGGTGGGTCAAACAGTGTTAACAAGGTTGATGGAGTCTCAGATATGGCACCATTTGTGGGCTCTGCTGGGGGAAGGTTCAGAAAAGGGACAATGACCTCTGCTTCCTCAGATGCCAGACACATCAGTTACTCTCTATGTACCACTGGTGCCTTTCAAGCTGCTATCCTGGTGCTGGAGCTCAGAGGGAGTGAATCTGCATAGGCGAGTCCATGTGTGGGGTCCTTAAAAAAACTGCTTGGGGCTCCATAAGTTTCTTCTACTAACTCAATCCCCGCTGGTTTTGCAGCCAGAAGTTGTGTGGGCTTATCTTCCTGGCACTGGAACCTTGGGCCGGGGGGCCTGATGTGGGGCACAACTCCTCACTCCCGAGATAACTCCCCTGAATTTTTATCATCCACACGTGTGAGGGACCAGCCTGTTCTGCATCCGGTCAGTCCCCTTCTGTCCATCTGGATAGAGGTGGTATCTTTAATTCTGTAGTTGTCAGACTTCCATTCAGCTTGATTTCTAATGGTTCTGAGCAATGGTTGTTCTATATTTTAGTTGTAATTTTCATGTGGTTGTGCAAAGAGGCAAGACATGTCTGCCTGTGCGCCATCTTGACAGGAAGTCTCCCAGTTAGCCTTATTTTCTGTAAAATAATTACTAAATCTACCAATAGAATACTCATTAAACATTTTTACAAGACTACTTTACCTATTGCAAATATTTTATGCAGCTTATTTTGTGTTTTCATAATATGATGTTTTTATCATTATCTTGCTTTTAATATATAAGTAGCCACTGTTATCAATACTTCATTTATAAATTCTGTGATATTTTTGCCATCTATGTTTTCTTATAATAATTTTTAACATTTTAGTTTTTATATTTATACAATTAATAGACTTCAAATTCACATTGGGACTAAAGTGTCCATCCAAATTGTTTTTTCCACAAAGTCAATTCAATTTTAACATTATTTTTAAAAATTAATCCATCTTTTCCCACTGAACAAAATGTCATCTTTATCATTTAAAACATATTTGTGCATATCTGGATGGATATTTTCTGGATTCTATATATTTTATTCCACTAAATATATTTGTTAATCTTATTCAAAATTATCATAGAATTTTGTTCTTGTCTTCCTCTTAAAATATTTTGTATTTTGTAAAGTTTTCTCTAAACCATCTCATTGGTATTCTAATTTGTAGAGCATAGGTTTCATAGATTAATTTTAGAAGATAACATCTTTATGGTATTGAGATATTCTGCCTAATAATAAGTTATGGCTATTTTTCTGTCTTCTTTTATAACCCTCAGAAGAGTGCTAAAGTTTCTCAACACAAACCTGGACTTTTTCTTATTCCTAGTTTTTGTTATTTTAAACCCGTTTCTCTTGGTGTTGTAAATGGCCTATTTCCTTCACTAAAGTTTCTGTTTATAGTCGGTATATAACAAAAAGTAATGATTTTGATATAATTTTTACAACCAGGGAATTTTCTGCATTCTCTTTTTTTATTTCTAATGGTTTTTCAGACAACCGTCACGAGGTCTAATTGTGTACAATCACATCATCTGCAAAGAACAATAATGCAGCGTCCTCCCTTCTCACTCGATAGTTTGTCTCCTGCGCAGCTGCCCTCACCTACACTTTCAGAGCTATGATGATGATGGTGATGATGATATTTGACCTCCCTGACAATCTCCTGACTTTAATCTACTTCAGGACGAAAACACTGGAAACATTGCCAAGCCTCAGATAGTTTTCCACTTTTCCTTCTCTTCTTTGTCGTGCACTTCTCAAACATTGTTGTGTGAAGCCGTGCTATTTCATACGTTTCTTTGTGGCCTTTGCAGCAAGAGGTCATCTATTTTTGTTACGCATCTGGAGCTACATGGAGGGAGGGTGTGACCCACCTTCTCTCTCTCTCACTCTGCGGCTGCAACGCCACCTTGTTGTTGAACGTGTGCCTATCAGGTGCCAGACAATTCACTGGGACGTTCACATTCAGTGACATATTTAATTCTCCCAGTAAACCAAAGAGATAGTTGTTATTGCCCTAGTCTCCTGATGAAGACTGGAAAACAGCTTAAGTTATACAGTTAATTAGTAGCAGAGAAAGGACTTAAATAAAGTCTTATTCCTGGGTCTCCAAGACCCACACACTCTTTCTTCTGCATTTCCTTGCATCACAAAAAGGCCAAAACAAGGAATGTATACAATCTGGGAGGAATGGGGAAGAGGGAGAGATCAATTTTGCCCTGGGAGGGTCGAGGAGCAATGCTTCTACTCCTAAGGAGGGGTGCTAAAGGGGATGAATGAAAACTTGATCTCCCATGTGATTCAGGAAATACCCTCCATACCCCACAGGAGAAGTGAGCACATCACAAGTTCACAGCTGCCCTTGACTGCTGTTCCTCTGGGTCCCAGGCAGCTCCTCCTGTTACAGTGTGGCCAGTTATTTCCAAGTCCCAGCTTACTTGCATTAAGAGTGGGCACATGTTAAGAACAGCCATGCGGATGTAAAGTAAAGCATAAGGAATATACTCAATAATTAATATTCTAATATCTATGTATGGTGTCAGATGGGTACAAGACTTATTGGGATGATCACTCAGTAAGTGATATGTCTAATCACTGGGCGCACACCTGAAACTAATGTAATATTGTATGCCAACTGTAACTGAGGAATAGGAAATGATTTTTAAAAAGAGTGAGCACACGTTCAACAAGGTTCTTTAAGGAGGAAAATAAGTCGTTTCGACCTGAGGAAACTTAATTCAAGTTTTGAACTCATTTCTTCTTTCAGGCAGTTTCTATTGTAAACCCAGTTCTGTGGTGGGATTTATTGAAGCACAGAATAGAAAAGACATTTGCTCAGAAGTAACTCAGGCTTATGATGTGGATTAGAACCTAGAAAAATAATAAATCATAAAGCTACCTAGTCCAGAAAACACTGAGACATACTTGAAAGTAGACTGAGATTTGAACAGTGAGCTATTTTTATTGAATGTATTGGGGTGGCATCACTTAATAAAGTTATATAAGTTTCAGGTGTATAATTCTATACTGTATCATCTTTATATTGTATTGTGTGTTCATCACCCCAAGTCAAGCATCTTTCTCTCACCACTTATTTCCCCTTGACCCTCTTCTACCTCACCCCAGTCCCCTTTCCCTCTGGTATCACCATACTGTTATCTGTGCCTGTGAGGATTCTTTCACCTTTTTCACCCAGCATCCTAACTCTCCTCCCCTCTGACAGCTGTCAGGGTGTTTTCTGTATGCATGACTCTTTCTATTTTATTTGTTAGCTTATTGTGTTCATTAGACTGCACATATGAGTGAAGTCATACAGTACTTGTCTTTCTCTGAGTGGTGTATTTCACTTCGCATAATAATCTCTCGGTCTATCCATACAGGCAGGAAAGGTAAGATTTCCTGCTTTTCTATGGCTGAGTAGTATTCTATTGTGTAAATGCGGCACAGCTTGTTTTAGCCACTCATCTACTGATGGGCACTCGGGCCACTTCCAAATCTTGGCTATTGTAGATAGTGCTGTGATGAGCATAGGGGTGCATATATTTTTTCAGATCACTGTTTCAGGTTCCTTTGGATATAGTCCCAGAAGTGGAATTGCTGGGTCATAAGGCAGTTCGATTTTTTATTTTTTGAGGTTAATTCCATATCGTCTTCCACAGTGGCTGCACCAATCTGCATTCCCACCAACAGTGCACGGGGATTTCCTTCTCTCCACTTCATCACCAGCACTTGTTTGTTGATGATAGCCATTCTGACAGGTGTGAGGTAATATCTCATTGTGGTTTTAATCTGCATTTCTCTGATGATAAGTGACATTGAGCATCTTTTCACAAGTCTATTGGCCATCTGTATGTCCTCTTAGGAGAAGTGTCTATTCAGGTCCTTTGCCTATTTTTAAATTAGATTTTCTGTTTGTTTGTTTTTGATTTTGAGTTGTATAAGTTCTTTGCAAAATTTTGGATATTAACCCCTTATCAGATGTATCATTGTTGAATATGTTCTCTCATTTAGTGGGTTGTCTTTTTATTTTGCTGATGGTTTCTTTTGTGGGGCAAAACCTTTTTAGTTTGATGTAGTTCCATTTGTTTGTTTTTTTCTTTTGTTTCCCTTGCTTGAAGAAATATATCAGAAAAAAATATTGCTATGAGAAATGTCTGAGATTTTACTGCTTATGTTTTCTTCTTGGATTTTTATGGTTTGTGGTCTAACATTTATGTCTGTAATCCATTTTGAGTATCCTTGTGTATGGTGTAAAAAGGTGGTCTACCTTCAATTTTTTGCATGTATCTGTCCACTTTTCCGTGTACCATTTATTAAGTCGACTTTCTACATAAACATTATCAATAGATGC
>JAPYXV010002678.1:0-12919 GCA_028533065.1 Trachops cirrhosus
TGATGGAGACATAGGAGGACAGAGGTGCACCGTGGACAGTGTCTTCCTCCAGGGAGTAGGTGATGTGGGCGTTCTCATTGCTGTCAGGGTCGTGAGCATTCACAGAGAATATGGAGGCCCCTCTGGGGTTGTTCTCAGGGACATAGACAGAGTAGGAGGAGTGGGGAAAGGAAGGTGGGTTGTCATTGGTGTCTGCCACATTTAGGGAAATTAATGTTTCTGTAGACAGAGGTGGCACTCCTTTGTCTGTGGCTGTCACCGTGATGTTGTATAGGGATACCTGTTCTCGATCTAGAACTGTATTGGTCACTAATCTATAATAATTGTCAACTAATTTTTCCAGCTCAAATGGCAGACTTCTTGAGATGGAACATGTTACCTGGCCATTCATTCCAGAGTCACGATCATATACTTGAAAAAGAGCAATTACTGTTCCTGGAGGCATACTTTCAGCAATTGACTTGCTTCCAAATGTGACCACTACTTCTGGTACATTATCATTCACATCCAAGATGGTTATTAAGATTTTTGCTCTGTCCTGTAGGCCTGCCCGATCCCGGGCTTCAACATCTAGCTCATAAAAACTGGAGTCCTCATAGTCTAGATTTGCAGAAGTTAATATTTCTCCAGTGAACACATTCAAGGAGAAAAGTTTTGAGATCTTTTCTGTTATCCTCACAAAGGAATATGTTATTTCAGCGTGGACTCCTTCATCCTGGTCGGTGGCATTTACTGACAACACTGGCGTAGCCACCGGCAGATTTTCAGGAACACTCACAAGATAGACAGGCTGAGTAAACACAGGAGCATTGTCATTGGCATCTAGGACAGTTACCACAATTCGTGCCACACCTGAGCGGACAGGGTCACCACCATCCATTGCAGTAAGAACCAAATGGTGAGTGGACTCTCTCTCCCGGTCCAGAGCATGCTCCAGCACCAGCTCTGGGTATTTGGGCCCAGGGGCTTCACCTGGTACATCCACTGAGAAGTGATTATCTCCGCTGAGCTTGAAGCCCTGAAGAGAGTTCATTCCCACATCCGGGTCAGAGACCTCCATTAGTGGAAAACGGGAGGATGGGGCTGCATTCTCGAGAATTTTCACTTCCATTTCTTCCCTTAAGAATCGGGGTGTATTATCATTAATGTCCACTATTTCCACTTCTACAGGATAAAGATTCAGTTTGTCCTCAACAAGGATATTAAAACTCACCAGACACTGTGGGCTTTGAGCGCAGAGCTCCTCCCTGTCTATTCTGCCCGCAGTGACCAAACTGCCGCTTCGGGGATTCAGAGCAAAGAGGGGCGTCCTACCTCTAAAGACGATGCGGACTCCGTGCTCCGCCAGTTCCTGAGGCTTCAGCCCGAGATCGTTGGTGATGTTGCCCACAAATGAGCCTCTGTCAAGTTCCTCAGGAATAGAGTAGTGGATCAGCCCAGACTGTGCCCCGACCCCCCACAGAGTCCCCTGCAGCATAAAAAGCAGGACTAATCCACTGTGGCACCGGCGCCTTTGCAGAGCCATTACTGGCTCCTTCTGGACTTCTCTGCAGGAAGTATTATGAGTAGGGGGCCACATCGCTCTTGGGCTTCTCAGAATTACAGTTCAAGGTCCATAAACAAGCAGAAATCAGATGTGAAGCGTTGTAGGTCAGAATTTTTGCGCAACTGCAGAGCTTTTGTGTCTGATCTGCTTTGTGCTTTGAGGATATGACTCCAGTACTCATTGCTTCGCTCACCCAGGTTAGTGAACAGCGACGCTTAGAGTCCTAACTTAATACTACAGCGTTTTGTGAAATCACCACACAGAGGATTTTAATTCCGCTAACTCTGCAGAGATAACATTCATAAAATTTCTCTCCCCAAGAATGAGAAGCATTTTGAAAAATAAAAGAGCCTATTTTTAAATAATTGTATCTGTTCCCTAAACTTTACTGTTCTTTTTTTTGTGGCACTCTCTCTTACAGTCTTGAAGAACAGAAATATTACACTTTTCTGTAAATCTCGAATTATCACCCCCACCATCCCTTAGTTTATCCCACTTTCAATAAGGGCACCACTGCAAACATATTTGAACCAATCCACTTAGTGTCAATTAAGTATTGTCATTTCATTATCTCTTTTCATTAACACATAGATTAGCACTGCCCTAATTTAGCCAGTATCTGTTTGTTCTTTTAACAAGCACATGAAGTTAAATACATGAGCTACAATGCAAATATATTTGTATTATATATAATACACAATTTAGGGTTGACTGCATTGAAACTAAGAAAACAGTGGTTTTCTTAGTTTGTCTAGATTTACTTTTAGTTATTATAGATAATGTGTCTCACAATGAGAGTATGAGGTACTAAAGTATTAAAATGTTTCAGGATATATTACTTTATGATTAATAAAAAATTTCAAGACCATCACAAGATGACTGTGCATAAAAGATCAACTGCAACACAAATAAGTGAACAAAGAATTTCTAACATGCCCATTGCATGCCCTCCCCAAATCAATGAAACACAAAATCAGGATATATTTAGCCCATATACGTTTTATCTCTAAAATAATGAACTGAAACCTAATCATACTTATGGGAGGAAAGGATTTTGAAGTAACCCACCTGTTGCAAATGAACTGAATCAGAAGTCATTTTGGGATTGTCATCGCTGGTACTTTCAAACCGAGAGGCTTCATTACATAGAAGATCTTCTGGTGGAGCATTATCAGGGTTTATATCGAGAAATTTAAACTCAGTTTTTGAGGAGTGTGACGCAGCACATAGATTGTAGGAATAGGGCAAAGTCCATTCGCAGTAGTTGGGGGAAATCCCAGGTCCAGTCTTGGAGCAGACACCACCAGTTCGAAAGCAACTCCAAGCAGCGGGGCCAGAGGAGCGTCGCAGGCTCAGCGCCACCGCCAGAATCACCGCCAGGAGGAAGAGCACGGAGATCAAGGCCAAGGCCACCACCAGATAAAACTGCAGCTCAGCCTGGGGGTCAGAGGGTGAGGGACGGTCACTGAGGTCTGGCAGTACATCCTGCAGGTTGTCAGCGAAGACCAGGTGTAGCGTGGCGGTGGCGGAGAGGGGCGGCTGTCCCCCGTCGCGAACAGCGACCAGCAGGCGCTGGCGGGCTGCGTCCCTTTCGCCCAAAGCACGCGCTGTGCGCACCTCGCCCGTGCGCAGCCCCAGGCTGAACAGTCCGGGCTCGCTGGCCTGCAGCACGTGGTAGGACAGCCAGGCATTGTGTCCGGAGTCCGCGTCCACCGCCACCACCTTGGTGACCAGGTAGCCGGGCTGCGCGGCGCGCGGCACTGTGTCAAAGAGCGCAGAGCCGTCGGAACCCAGCGCCGGGTAAAGCACCCTTGGCGCGTTGTCGTTGCGGTCGGTCACCAACACGCGCAGGCTGACATTGGCGCTGAGCGAGGGCGAGCCCTGGTCTCGAGCCTGCAGCGTCAGCTGGAAGGTGCGCAGCTGCTCGTGGTCGAAGGCGCGCTGCGCGAACACCACACCGCTCTGAGCGTTCACGGAAACGTAGGACCACAGCGCCTGTGGTTCCAGGTCGCTGGCCACGATGGAGTAGGAGATGAGGCCGTTGGGTCCTAAGTCGGGGTCGGAGGCGCTGACCTGCGCAATGGAGGCCCCAGGCGGGTTGTTTTCTGGTACGTGAACCAGGTAGGCGGACCGTTGGAAAACCGGAGCATTGTCATTGACATCAGCTACGTTCAAGGTGACACTTCTGTTGGAGGAGAGGGGAGGTTTGCCTTTGTCCGTGGCTGTGATGGTAATGTTGTATTCTGGAGTCTGCTCTCTATCTAGGGCTCCATCTGTCACCAACTTGTACGTGTTTTTTGTTTCTTTAACTATTTTAAACGGGAAACTTCCACTTAGTTGGCACAGAGTTTCCCCATTAAATCCAGAATCCAGATCATGTGTTTTGATCAGGGCAACTACAGTCCCTAGCTCTACATCTTCTTGTATAAGTTTAGATGCAGAATCCAGGGTTATCTCAGGAGCATTGTCATTTTCATCCAAAATATCTATTTGTATTTTACAATGTGCTGTGTGATGCCCACCATCCTTTGCTTCTACCCCAATTATGTAGTGCTCTCTCTCTTCAAAGTCCAGTCCTCCGCCAATGGAGAGTTCCCCTGTTTTACTGTTCAGCTTGAACAGTTGTCTCACTGCTTTACCAATGTTGATGAAAGCATAGGTGATCTCGGCATTGACGCCCTCATCCAAGTCAGTGGCTGTCACTCTTAGCACAGAGGAGCCCACTGGCAGGTTCTCTGGAATGCTGACCCTGTACATGTCCTGGGTGAACACTGGGGGATTATCATTTGCATCCACCACAACCACCCTGATCTGGGTAGTGCAGCTTCTGGCAGGCTCACCCCCATCCACAGCGGTGAGGACCAGGTAGTGGCAGGACTTCTCTTCCCTGTCCAGGGGAGCCTTCACTACCAGTTCTGGGTACCTACTGCCATCAGGGTTCTCTTTCTGGTTCAAAGAGAAGTGTGGGTCAGGGCTGAGGTAGTACTGCTGCAGAGAATTGACCCCGACATCTGAGTCTTGTGCGGATTCTAAGACAAAGGTGGCTCCAGTTAGGGCCAGCTCACTAATTTCCAGTTCAGTGATATTTCGACTGAAGGTCGGTGGGTTGTCGTTGACATCCTGAATTACCACAGCTATATGAAAAAAGTTCAGAGGCTTTTCAGCAACCATTTCGAATTCCAGAACACACGTCGACTTTTTGCCACAAATCTGCTCACGGTCTATACGATCGCTTACAAGTAAGTCCCCATTCTCCGTGTTCACTGTAAAGAATTTCTTCTCTGCACTAACCTGCAGGTTCCGAGTAGGCAAATCTCGAACGCCAAGCCCCAGATCCTTGGCGAGGTTCCCCACTAGGGAGCCCCTGACCAGCTCCTCCGGAATAGTGTAGCGGATCGGCTCGGATAGCGCCGGGCAGAACAAAGGCAGCAGTAGGGAAAAAAGCATTCTCCTCCGTCCAGCCCGGCCCTGCGGTCCCCAGAGGTTTCCCATTCCCTCTTCTGAGCCTTTGCCTTACTGATTCCGAAGAGCAGCGAATGCAAACGATCCGAAGAACTGTCGGAGCAATAGCGATTCCTTGATTTGTCTTGGCAGGCAGGTTCTTTGATAGATCTCTCCTCTGCAGAGAGCCGGAGAGAAAGTGCACGGTTCTCCCGGTTCTGCGGTCTGATGGCGATTCCTTTGCATCAGAAATAGCTAGCACTTCGCTTAGTACTAGCCGACAGCGACACCCTGCGTCTCGACTGCAGAACTGCAGTAGTGATTACTAAATCCGCTCCAAATACGAAGCCTACTACAAGACAATTCCACTGTGTCTGATACAGATACTTTTTGTATCCATTTTACAAGGATATAACATTTAAAATATTTACTATATCTTCTGTCTGGCTGTCATTTCTTTGAGTGTGAACTTTACTCACCCAAATCAAGTGAGTTTTACTTGTCAAAGAGCAGGGATACCTTGCTGAAGATATTTATGGGCATAGTTGTGCTTTTAGTTTCCACTGCCATGAAATGACCGTAATAACATCTTCCCTGCTTGCCTTAGTAGAATTGAGTACCAAAAAAATAATATAGAGAAAATAATACAGATGAAAGTGTTGGTGGTGACGAAGGTGTAATGTGTAAATTCTTAAACATTTGATATGTATTGTTATTCCACTCTATTTTAACTCATAAAAATAATAAATCTCATAGGTTTTAGTTTTATCCTATGCTTCACTTTCTTCTATCTTATATTTATCATCTTCTTCCCCAAATAATTGATAGGTATCAAAGAAGTTGTTTGTCCTTACAAAATAGAAGTATGGTAGGAAGCAAGATACTCATTTTCCTTAGTTTCCAAGTGTCTACTTTTAATTAAATGACTATGATTTAAAAGTTATTCTACTCATTTTATTTTTCCACAATACATAGCCATCATTTTTTATTGCACTGTTTCTTCTCAAGTAGGTTAACAGTGGTGAGTTATTTGGATTATGGGGATCAAGTATGAGTCCTTATGATTATATATCCCAAAGAGGGTAATCTATGCCTCCCAGTTTTCCTTGGTTCACAGGTCATAATCTGATCATTCTGATGCTTTGTTATTGACACTCTTTCCTCATCAACAGGCATGTGAATTTCCATGTTTCTGATAGATGTCTTACAGTTTCTGTTCCATTTCCACACTAGAAATCTTCACAAAGCAATTGTGTTTTATTTTTAACTTTATTTATACTAAATTGTGTTTTAAACCTACATAATATATTGTCATCCTAAAGTGTGACAGGTGTGTAGTGGTATTGAACTCAGTGGAATAGTATTAGAGCACCTTAAACTGCTTATTGTATTCAGGATTCTAGACAGAAACTCATTGGTATCTCTGTTCAAACATAAAAAGCACTACTGATGCACGACTTTGTTCTAAAACATGAATGACTAGTGCCTTCCCAACACTGTGAACATTTAAATTAGTACAGGAAAGCTATCTTTTCAGAACATATATGCAACTAAAGATTCAAACATTTACAAGAGAATAGAGTATATATAATACAATATATACACTCAGAATGTGGATCAAGCATTTTATTATGTAAAGTATACACAACATATACTCAAGAAATTTAAGACCCATAGACCAGCACTTTGTTAAGAAATATCTATTAATTTAAGATAAGCACAGCCCCTGAGAAATGAGTTTTAAAATTTGAAACCATTGTATTCTTTTACAATTAAAATATTTTTTATTTATTTTTAGAGAGAGGGGAAGGGTGGAAGAAAGGGAGAGAAGCACCAATGTGTGGTTGCCTCTTATGTGCTCCCAGCTCAGGACCTGGCCTGCAACCTAGGCATGTGCCTTAAGAATAAACCAGTGACCCTTTGGTTAGAAGGCTGGCACTCAATCCACTGAGCCACACCAGCTAGGGCTAAAATTTGAAACCATTTTAAAGTTGAATTAATTTTCCAAACACAAATTTTAGACTGTTTAAATAAAGCAGAATTGTATACAAACATTCAGGTATCAGTTGATTCTGAAAGTGAAAGGGTTACTTGGAACCAGAAGATGCCAGGTGTGTGGCATATTTGAATTCAATGAGTGCAGCAGTATCTAAATCTTCGGAGGTTTTTTTTTTTTTAAAGATTTTTATTTATTTATCTTTAGAGGGGAAGGGAAGGAGAGAGGGAGAGAAATATCAATGTGTGGTTGCTTCCCGTGCATTCCCTGCCAGGAACTGGCCTGCAACCCAGGCATGTGCCCTGACTGGGAATCGAACCACCATTTCTTGGTTCACAGGCCCGTGCTTAATCCACTAAGCTATACCAGCCAGGGCTCTTCAGAGGTTTTAAACTGCACTACAGAATAAAGCACAATTCTAAGGTTCCTCCCTGATTTCTTCTCTCAACTAATACACATTCCAATAATTTCAAGGTTTAATCCAAACTTTCCAGATATCAGAATGTCCCAGATATTATCATCAATATAAGTTTAATCTATTTTTCTGATATGCCTCATGCAAAAGTTTTCTGTATTCTTCCAGTGATTTATCTAAGTATGTAAATTATTTCCTTATGCAAGCAGCAGATACACTTTCTAAAACATATCCGGCGTTTATGTTTAGGCAAATATTCAAAGTAAAATATTACATCTAACAATTTGTAATAATCAAACAATTCAAATATTAAGATAATAACTGTTTTGAGTGTAAGAAAGTCTTTGGGCAAAGTGATTATGTTTTACTACCTTTAAAGTTCTTGTTTAAAAAATAATAAAGTACTCATTTCATTTAAGTCTATGGACATCAGCTAGATTTTCTAAAATATCCACGTATTGAAATAATAAGACACTATATCCAACATATAATTAGAAAATAAATGTGAGAATGCATGAGTTCTCAAATTAAATTAAACTAGCCTCCAAATGAAGCAAATAATGATTCACGATTTACATAATTAAATTATTTGAATGTAAAGCAAAAATAATTGAGAAAACAAATAAACACAATGCTCAAAGCATTCCTACTGAAAAAGAAACTCACCTGAACAACTTCTAGTTCTTCGTTTGCATTTTTCTTCTCAGATATCAAAAGAGGCTCGCTTTTCTCACAGCTCTCCTGGCTGATGAGCGTGTCAGCATAGTTGGGCTGCGGGAAGATCAGGTGACTCTTCCGAGAGTCCGCAGTGAGGGAGACCTCATGGGAATAGGTCTGCAGGAACGCTCGCACCCCATCCACACCCACAAAGTGCGAGGCGGGCATGCCCACCAACCCCCCTCCAGAAGCCTGAAGCAGATGTGACTTATGCCAGCGCCTGAGCCTGAGTGCCAGCAGAACTATGACAAAGGCAAGGAAGATGCAGGAGACCACAGTCACTGCCACCACTAGGTACAGTGTGAGGCTGGAGTCATCAGGATTGGCGGAGGGTTCCAGGCTGCCCAGCTCTTCCAAAACGTCTGGGATGCTGTCAGCCACGGCCACGGTGAGCGTGACGGTGGCCGAGAGAGGGGGCTGTCCGTGATCCTGAACAGCCACCACCAGGCTCTGCTTGAGTGCATCTCTGTCCAGCAGGGCGCGCGCAGTGCGCACCTCGCCTGTGTGCAGCCCCACCATGAAGAGCCCTGGTTCGCTGGCCTTGAGCAGGCGGTAGGACAGCCAGGCATTCTGGCCTGAGTCTCTGTCCACTGCCACGACCTTGGTAACCAGGTAGCCAGGTTCTGCAGAGCGGGGTGCCAGTTCTACGCCAGTGGAGCCATCAGTGGGTAGTGTGGGGTACAGGATTTCAGGAGTATTGTCATTCTGGTCCAAGACAAACAGGCTCAGTGACACATTACTGCTAAGTGGAGGATCTCCACTATCTCTGGCTGTCACCCACAGCTGCAGGTCTCTAACTTGCTCATAGTCAAAAGAGCCCAGTGCATACAGAACTCCAGTGTCAGAGTTTATGGAGACATAGGAGGAGAGAGGTGTTCCCTGAAACGTGTCCTTTGCCAGAGAATAAGTGACCTGGGCATTGTGGCCACTGTCAGGGTCATGGGCATTCACAGAGAAGATTGAGATGCCTCTGGGATTGTTTTCTGGGATGTAGGTGGAATATGAGGTATGAGGGAAGATGGGAGGATTGTCATTGATGTCTGCCACTTTCAGGGAGATGTGGTTTTCTGTAGACAGGGGTGGATTTCCTCGGTCAATGACAGTTATTGTGATGTTATAATCTGAGATCTCTTCTCTATCCAGAGTTCTCGTCGTCAATAAGTGATAGTAATTATCTACTGACTTTTCCAATTTAAAGGGCAAGTTCCTGGAGATAGAACATGCAATCTCTCCATTCTCTCCAGAATCACCATCATGTATGCTAAACAGCGCGATTACAGTTCCAGGAAGACAATCTTCAGAGACTGAACTGGTGAGAGAAGTGAGGATCATTTCCGGGACATTGTCATTCACATCCTGTACTGTGACCACCACCTTAGCACTAGCAAGAAGAGCACCTCCATCCTGAGCTACCACTTCCATGAGGTAGAATCTGGATTCCTCATAATCCAGTGATTGCACTGTTGAAATTTCACCCAGGTTGGAATCAAGATGGAAAGTCTGTGAAATTTTGTCTTCTTCATTGCGAAAAGAGTAGGTCAATTTTCCATTTATTCCTTCATCTGGATCCGTGGCGGTGATTGTGAGCAGCTGAGTGCCCACAGGTACGTTCTCTGGAACACTCACTCTGTACTCTGATCGAGTGAACTGGGGCGCGTTATCGTTTGCGTCGAGGACCACCACACAGATGTGCGTAGTGCTAGAGAGTACGGGGTCTCCGCCATCTAGAGCTGTGAGGAGGAGGTTGTGAACAGCCACTTTCTCTCGATCCAAGGGCTGTTCCAGTACTAGCTCCGGATATTTCTGTCCATCACTTCCACTTTTCTCATCCAGAGAGAAGTGTATATTGGAGCTGAGCTGGTAACTCTGGAGGGAGTTCACACCCACATCTGCATCTCTAGCGAAGGGAAGCACTAACCGTGTCCCTGTAGCTGCATTTTCATTAACTTTTACTTTTACTTCCTCATCCCGAAAACGTGGGAAGTTATCATTAATATCGATGATTTCTACTTCCACTCCATAAATTTTCATTTTATTCTCAACTAAGATGTTAAAACTTACCAAACACCGCGCCGTCTGAGCACAGAGCTCCTCCCGGTCTATCCTGCCTGCAGTGACCAAGCTGCCACTTCCCGGGTTTAGAGCAAAAAGCTGCGTCCTACCTCTCGAGATGATCCGGACTCCGCGCTCCGCCAGTTCCTGAGGCTCCAGCCCGAGATCCTTGGCGATGGTGCCCACGAAGGAGCCTTTGTCCAGTTCCTCCCTCACTGAGTAGCGGATCTGCCCGGCCCTGGCTCCCGGCTGCATCCCCAAGAACAGAAAGAGCAGGAGCAGCTCTCTGTAGCCCCAGCCCTTCAGTGGATCCGCCATTGTCTTCTCTCCGATCAGCTTTCTCTTAGTCCTGGTTCCAGCCTGCTGTTTCCTTATTTCTTTAAAGTTAAAGGGTACATATTCCCTATTGGACATGGGAGAGGGACTCAGGTAGAAGGCTTCTCCCTGGAACTTGTCTGGTCTGTGCAGTGTTTATTGCGGAAGGAGCAGAGTCGGGTTGCATCAGCAGCTTCTTTCCCACTTTAGTGAACAGCGACGCTCAGAGTCCTATCCAGTTACTACACCAATTCTGTTTTTATTTCATAAATGTTTAATTATATTTTATTTCTAGTAATTTAGCTGTAACCTTCATGTATTACTGTGTGACATTGTTTACTTTAATTAAGATTTAATTCTGAAATAGCAAGACTTCCACAAACCCCTGAGATCAGTTATTAGATTCTTTTTACTTCTTTAGAAAAGCTTTATTTAATATGCCATTGAACCTCTGTCCCTTATTTGCTTCTTACCTATACTGAGTCCATTAAATTAGAACCTTGTAGTTCTTACTTTTGTAGGTTTAAAATTTCATCTTTGTATTAGGATATATTTATGAAAACATGCCCATTTGTACATAAGAATGCCAAGGAAACAAGAGAAGTCTAGCTCTCAACGCACCTTTGCAAAAAGGCCTACTAATTAATTTAAATTGTACTAGTTGTCATATGCAGGAAGAATTAAGGGCCCACTTTGTTAGTTGTGAGGTCTTTGAGAAAGTTTTCACACTAGAAATATGGCAGCTATACTATATTAGACTGAGAGCTTGAGTTGGGTTAGCTATGCATTATTTATATTTTCTTATTAACATGTCTAAATTGGAGGTAGACATTACACAGTGACAGGCTCTTGGGGGGGAATCCATATAGTGACTGCAGAGGAAAGGGCTTTAGTTCGTCACCCATACAGAAAAACACATCCATAACTTAACAGTGAACAGCCAGTCGACTTTCTATGTTGAGGTAGATATTTAACGTTATCATCTTTAGATGGTAGCAGAAAAAGAACAACCTCATGACTACCAAAAAAGGACATTTCAGAGAGTACATTAAGTGAGAGAAAAAAATTTTACTTAATGATGTCTTCATAAGACATTGAAGAAAAATGAAGATATTCTATATCTATAAACAGAAAATTTCAAAAATAAAGTGTTAAGTACAGAATGTGAGTATGGGTTTCAAAATTTTTCTCAATGTACAATTTTCACAAGAGCAATTTGCTACTATGCATAAGAGAGAAAGATTTCCCCCATTATTGGAGATACTCTTAATAGCTGACACTGCAGACCTCAAACTTTGCCCATCCTTTTAAAGTAGATCTAGACTCCCAAGGCACTTAGCTTGTAAAGACGCTTAGAAGGCTGGTGTTCAAGTCAGTCCTACCCATGCTCTGCTATTGACAACCATGACATTGGAGAAAATTCTTCCCTTCTTTGTTTCCTTCCCAGTTTCCCCAAACTAGTAAGATGGGAAGTTCTCTTTATTCTGAAGTACTATAATTTAAAGAGGCTGTAAAACAAAAATTTGAGTAATAAAATCCCTGAATGTGATATAAATAAACCTTCAGAGGGAAGGATTGTAAAGATCAAGAAAGAAGTATCTCATGTAGTAAAGCCTTGTAATTATAAACAAATAAATCTCACACATTAGGCAGAAAACTGCATCAAGATTTGATTAGATAAGATTAAGATAATTAGGGCAGAAAACTGCCTAATTCAACCTACAAGACAATTAAATATGAAATGGAGACTCCTACCCCAGATAAATGATTTGTTAAGAAACATTGAAACCCAAATGAAAATAAGTTAATTACATTAAACTCACCTTTAAAACAGTATCTGAGTCAAATAGGCCTTCACCATCTCCATGATTTGTATTTGGTACCCAAGAGGCATCTTCACAGAGGAGATCCTGAAGGGGAGCCACTGCCGGGGTCACGTTGAGAATATTAACCTCTGTCTTAGCTGACTGAGAAGCAACGCACAGATTGTAGGAATAGGGCAAAGTCCCCTCACTGTAATTGGGAAGATCCCCAGGTGCAGACTTAGAACTGAGACCAGGCTGAAAGCAGCCCCAAGCAGCAGCACTGGAGGAGCGTCGCAGGCGCAGGGCCACCGCCAGAATCACCGCCAGGAGGAAGAGCACGGAGATCAAGGCCAAGGCCACCACAAGATAAAACTGCAGCTCAGCCTGGGGGTCAGAGGGTGTGGGACGTTCGCTGAGGTCTGGCAGAGCCTCTTGTAGGCTGTCGGCGAAGACCAGCAGCAGCGTGGCAGTGGCCGAGAGAGGCGGCTGTCCCCCATCTCGCACGGCGACCAGCAGGCGCTGGCGGGCTGCGTCCCTTTCGCCCAAAGCACGCGCTGTGCGCACCTCGCCCGTGCGCAGCCCCAGGCTGAACAGTCCGGGCTCGCTGGCCTGCAGCACGTGGTAGGACAGCC
>JAPYXV010002679.1:0-12918 GCA_028533065.1 Trachops cirrhosus
TTAGTAAGCCTTTATTATATGAAATGTTAAGGTACCTATCTAAAAATAAGAAGAAGAAGATCAAAACTATGAACAGTAAAATGACAACAAACTCACAACTATTAACAACTGAACTTAAAAACAAAAACAAAACAAACTAAGCAGACAACTAAAACAGGAACACAATCATAGAAATGGAGATCACATGGAAGGTTATCAGCGGGGAGGAGCAAGGGGGAAAGGGGGGAAAGGTACAGGGAGTAAGAAGAGTAATTGGTAAGTACAAAATAGATGGGGGAGGTCAAGAATGGTATAGGAAATGGAGAAGTTAAAGAACTTATATGTACAACCAATGGACATGAACTAAGCAGCGGGGTGGGATGATGGTAGAGGGAATGAGGGTATCAGGGACAGAGGATGACAAAGGAGAGAAAAACAATGGGACAACTGTAATAGCATAATCAATAAAATAGACTTAAAATAAAAAATTAATATTAAAAAATAATTTTAATTGATAAAAGTAATACATGCACATAGTAAAAATCAAAACAGAACATAGTATATACAATGGATATTAAGTATTAATCCCATCCCTGACTTCCTCCCTAGTTCTCTCTAAATGCAATCATTATTAAGTGTATGTGTATGTGTGTGTGTGTGTTTGTGTTTGCACATGTGTGTTTAGTCTTTGAGAAATACTCCAAGCATGTGTGTGTATACCCCTGTTTTTATAATTAAAAGTATTCTCTAAGTACTTTTTAGTATCTTACTATTTTTCTACTGAAAAACCATATCATCGGTATTATTCTTCATGAGGGTATATTGGGCTATTTTCTCCTTCCCAAATGCCACGGTGTGTGCCATTATGAGGATGCATTAAGAATTTAGCCAATCCCCCATTGTTGGACACTTAGGTTGCTTCCAGTCTCTGATGTTATAAACAATGAAAATCTTCATTGTGCACAGATATGAGCACATTTGTAGGAGATCATCTTAATATTCAAATACCTTTGTCAAAGGATAAATGTGCTGTTTTTGTATGTTTTGACAGATATTACCAAATAGCTCTCCAAAGTATTTGCATAGTTCACTTTCCTTCCAACAGTATGTGAAAATGCCTATTACCCCTCACCCTGGCCAAACCACACATTTCTGACATTTTCAATCTCTGGTATTCTGGATCCTTAGTGATTTGACAGTTACTCATCTTGTCCTCGCATAAATGCTTCTGAACAAAGACTCTATAAGCTGTGTTAATGAAATTAAATACCCTTCATTAAGGGCCAGGTTCAGGATAAACTGAATTATAATTCTGTTCCACCTCAGGTGTTAATTTATATTTTTACTACTCTTCGCTGCTCTCTCTAGACTGGGGCTTAGTGAGTCTCCCTCAGAGTAGAAGCTTGGGTACTATTTGCATAGCATATAACACTGAGAAAACAAGGCCAAGGGCTTGGCATCACCATGAATTAGGTTGTTCCAACACAGAGCTCTGTTTGCTCATCCAGATGTGAATCATATTTTACACCCTTGGATTTTCTCCTGTGAGGCATTGGAAGGAGACTCACAAGTTCTGGCAATGGTTGAAGATTTGAATGTGTCTGGAAAGATTATTTTACTAGTATAAAGCCTGGGGACACATCAAGGATTCCCAAGGTATAAGAGACTCTGAGAAATCAGTCGGTCCATGCTCCTGCTTCTCAAGTGAGGAAATTTCAGTTCAATCCAATTCAATAGAAATGTGTGCAGCCACACTATTAGATGATAGGCTCTGTGATACAATCTAGGAATCCATGGTAAGCTAAAACAGTCAGGAGCAACTCCTAGAGTATATTGTCTGTGTGTCCTTTGTTGGGTTCAAGGGGCTCCATTAACTCTAAAATTATATACACAACTGGGCATGCATGTGTGTGCTCATGTGTGATTGCATGTTCTTTTTGCGAAGAAGGCCCAAAGAATCAGTCCTATGGTCAAAGATTCGCCCCTTTATGACAGCAACAACAAAGTTTAAGAATTTATAAATCCAGAAACAATGGTGTATCTACTTTCACCTTGAGGACTTTTGGAGCCATTTCCAGGATTTTTATCATCTCAATACCCACAAGGTTCTTGCTTTTTTCCTGTTTTGATCTGCCTTCCTGACTACTGCTTTACCATAAGAAACAAAGCCTTCCAGTCTTTAGAGAAAGTAATTGGTTTTGCTTTTTTAAAAATTACTTTATTGTTGTTCAATTACAGTTGTCTGCATTTTCTCCCCACTATTCCCCTCCAACCCCAGCCAAACACACCTCCCTCCCTTGCTTCCACCCTCCCCTTCATTTTGTTCATGTGTCCTTTATAGTAGTTCCTGAAAACCCTTCTCCCCACTGTCCCCTACCCCTCCCCTCTGGGTATTGTTACATTGTTCTTAATTTCAATGTTGCTGGTTATATTTTGTTCACTTTTTTCTTTTGTTATTATGTTACAGTTAAAGGTGAGATCATATGGTATTTGTCCCTCACTGCCTGGCTTACTTCACTTAGCATAATACTCTCCAGTTCCATCTGCTGTCACAAAGGGTAGGAGCTCCTTCTTTCTCTCTGCTACATAGAATTCCATTGTGAAAATGTACCATAGTTTTCTGATCCACCCATTTGCTGATGGGCATGTAGGTTGCTTCCAGCACTTGGCTATTGCAAATTGTGCTGCTATAAACATTGGGGTGCATAGGTTCTTTTGGATTGGTGTTTCATGGCTCTTAGGATATAATCCCAGCAGTGGAATTGCTGGGTCAAAAGGCAGTTCCATGTTTAGTTTTCTGAGGAAATTCCATACTGTTTTCTACAGTGGCTGCACCAGTCTGCATTTCCACCAATGGTGCAGTAGGGTTCCCTTTTCTCCACATCTTCTTCAACACTTGTTTGTTGATTTGTTTATGATGGCCATTCTGACATGTGCGAAGTGGTATCTCATTGTGGTTTTTTAATTTGCATCTCTCTGATGGCTAGTGATGCTGAGCATCTTTTCATATGTCTATGGGCCCTCTGTATGTCCTCCTTGGAGAAGTGTCTGTTCAAGTCTTTTGCCCATTTTTAGTTGGGTTTTTTGTCTTCCTGGAGTGGAGTCATGTGAGTTCTTTATGTATTTTGGAGATCAAACCCTTGTCCAAGGTACAGTGGGAAATATATTTTCCCATATAGTTGGTCCTCTTTTCATTTTAATGCTGTTTTCTTTAGCTATGCATGGTTTTGCTTTAATTGTGCTAAGTAATGCAGTGATTAGTGGTACAGTCAGTGTTAACATCTGGTGAAAAAGACACTCAACCATTAAAAGATCAGAAATAAGGACTGACTTCCAAAGTCTGATGCTGACTCAGACCTCTCTTCATTCCCTCAGTCATTATTCACCCACTCAGTGATCAACACAGGCGCTCACTTACACACAACCTGTCCCTCCCTCACTCTCTCATTCACTCTCCATTCAAGCAACACATACTCACTTTCACATGTACTGCCACATACCCATATTGTCATTTGTTTATTCTTCAAACCCTTACCAAGGACATGCCATGTGTCCAGCTCCATGGGATTGTAGAGGTCAATGGCCCATGTCCCTCCTTTAGAGGAGTTCATAGCCTTGAGAGGAATCAGATGCTCAGACTAATAGTTAATACAATACATTATGTTACATACCAAGGAAAAATTCTGTAGAAAGCATTCATGCAAATCATTGAGAAGGCTCTAAGGAAAGGGCAACAGACTCATCATTGGGAGATATTGGGGAATGTTTCCCAAGCTGGGTCTGGAAGGATGAGTAGGAGTTTTCTAAGCATTGGAAAGATCAGGCAGTTTGAGCAGATAGATCAGCATGTGAAAAAGTCCAGAGGTGGGGAAATATTGGAACATGTTATAGAGGTCAGCATTTCCTCTCTCTAGTTATAACCTGATTTGTTTTGACCTGGGAGTATGGCTGCTTTGGAGGGACAGTGCTCAGATAATGAGACTATAGGAAATCCTCCAGCTCTTGGTAACACATTTGCTGCAGAGACAGGGTACCAAGAGCCAGAATGTTTGCTTCCTTCAACACTAAGTTGATTGGTCTCCAGATGCTACTTTTACTTGATGAACTCACTCCAGAAACACATTTGGCCTTCAGCAATGACAAAAGCCCTGCCTGCAAGTGACTGATTTACTGTGAATGAAATAATCTCCTTCCATTCTTACAACTTAGTTTATGGGACTCCTGCTATGATTGAGTGCCTGACCTTCTGGCCTTTTCCATGGCCTGTCTCTTTGTCCCTCCTATGACTCCTGCTACACAGGGGTGGGACAAAGAAGAGCTCATGAACAGAAGTTAAATTTAGAAAGGTGAAATGAAAGCTGTTATACAAACATGTGGAACAAAAATATGTAGAATTCAATACTCTTGGCAATGACCCATATAATCTTTTTTTCAAAGCTGTGGATGCTTGAAGATCTTGTCTAGGAATACTTCAAGTGACTCAGATACAGGAAATGCTGTTTAACTGGAAAAACAATATGATATATTGAGCAAGGTCATGGAGTCCTGAGTCATAGAGAACAGCTTTCAAATCTTGACTCTGCCATTTAAACCTGTATGTGCCAACCATGACCCATTGGGTACAAGTGACAGAAAACCTAATTGAAGCTGACTTAGGGTAGGAAGGAAAAGGGTCACCTCTCTATTCCAAGAATGCAACATGCTCTTTGTCATCTTCAAAATTTTCAAATGACATTTTTTTATCTTTTAGATGGTCTCCATTTTCCCAAACCTTCACTGGGATAACTCCTACTTACCTCTTTAGAACATATCTTAGTTATCACCTCCTCCAGGAACCTATAGTTGCTGCAGAATCACCTCCAACCACTGCAATGCCAGTGGCTGACAGCTCTCATCTAAGTTTCTCCCCAAGAAATACATTCAACCAAAGAGAACTTTTCTACCCAAGGTACTGTACCTTCCTGAGGCCAACCCATATTCATGTGTTCCACATTGTTCCACATGGCTGTACAGCAACCTTACCCCTTTGTCTCAGGAAGTACAACTCTTGAGGGTATCCAAGCTCCACAGCTTGCTGTGGGATCAGCTCAGGGCTTGTTGTTACTGCATCACAGTTCAACTCCTCCTTTGCCTGATTCCACCTCCCCTCACTCAGGAACAGATGCTGATCTCAAGGGCATTCCCTGATAAATCTTCTGCATCAAAACTCCAATTCAGAAAGTCTACTTCTTGGAGAACATGCTTGGAAATAGAAACCTTCCTTGACACCCCATGAAACTATTGTGATATCAGGTCAAAGTAACCTTCAGCTGTGTGTCACCAAACTCTTACTCAAAATTACCTAAAAATTTGGAACTTATTGACTCTCATGGAGATTCCTAAAGTAGTACAAGCTTCACAGTGGGTTGATTTATCAGCTCAGTGATGCCCTCAGAGACCCTGATGCTTCTCCTCCTTCTACTGGAACCACATTAGCTACTGGCTTCATCCTCAGGCTATCATCAATAGCTACAGCAGTTGAAGGGACCAAATCTAGACATGATGATACCTAAAAGCAAAATAAAGACCATGTGTTCTTTTATGAAAGAATATAATTTTCCCAGAATCCCCTGGGTAGGCTCTTCTATTCTCATTGGCTAGAGTTGGGTCCCATGCCCACTTCTGAATCAACCACTGCCATGAAGAACAAAGGTTACGTGGGGATGAAGTTTCCTCCCCATGAGGTACTTGGTTACAGGGGAGGGGTGGATAACTGAATAATATTTAAATTCTGTTACTGAGGAAAATAGTAAAAGAATGGAGGATTGGCAACTAAAAACAGCATTTTTCTCTGCATCCTTAGTAGGTTATTCCTCCACTTTATAATACATTGCCATACAGTGAAGAAATCTGCTTACTTTTCTGTCTCCTTCATGAGATAGAGCTCTGTGCCAAGAGGCAGCTCATCTATTTATGCCAGGCATTAGAAGAATAAATCAAAGCCCCTGCTATTTGGAATCTACATTATGGTAGGAGAGACATAAATAAATAGACAAGTTGATCTGTACAGCATATACAGATAAGTAAACAGAAAAAATACAGACATAGTACAGGTAAGTACTACAAACAGAAAAAAATGAGAAAAGGCAATCAGGAGTGATTAGGGTTCTTTAGAAAGTATGGTCAGGGAAGTCTTCTCTGATGACATTACAGAGGCCTGAAACTGGCAAAGGGAGGAGCCATGTGCTATGCTAAGTGAAGTGCTCTCTAAGATTGGTGGACAGCAGGTGCAAAAGCCCAAACTATGATTGCCTTATTCAAGGACAACTAAGAAGCCAGTGTAGCTGTTAGAAAATGAGTAGAGGTTAGATCAGTACTTCCTAAGAGAAACAGAATATGCTCACAGATGTAATTTAAAATTTTTACTAGCCATGTTTTGAAAACAAAGGTGAAATTAATATTAACTATACAAGCCACTATATTCAAAATAGTATTCTTTTAAGAGTAATAATATTTAAAAGTGTGAATGAGCTATTTTACATTTTTATATTGTCTTCAAATACTTCAAATAAGAGAATACACATCCAGTGTGTTTTACATTCCCAGCTTATCTGAGTTTAGACTAGCCATATTCTAAGTGCTCAGTAGCCACATGTTGACAAAACAGATCAAAATAATTAGTTTTTACTCTTTGGGTTTTATTCTTAATAAGATGGGAAGCCACCAGAGAGATCTGAGCAACAGGGTGGCTTCATTTGTTTGTTTTAAAAGGACTGCTGGGGGGTGGGTAGGTATTCTAGATGGCAGCAGACTAGGTGGATATTACATTCACCTCCTCCCAAGATCAAACTGGAGTTACTAGTAACTAAAATATAGAACAATCATCCTAAATTACCAACTGAAGATGAGCTGAATAGAAGTCTCATAACAAGGATTTACAGAAAAAGCCACATCAAAACTGGTAGAAAGGATGGAGACATGAATGGGACTGGCCTCACTTCCATGGGTAGTGGCTGAGGTTCTGTAGTGATACCTCAACTGCAACAGTTTCCCCTCTGAGAAGCCTGAGGTCTTGACCCCCACCAGGCTCCCCATCACAGAGCACCAGAGCACCAGAGCACCAGAGCACCAGAGCTGGGAAGGGGCTTCTACATAACATCTTGTTGTAAAAAAACCCAGCAGGGATCCATTCCATCAGGGAAAGATAGGAATCTGCTCCAGATAAGTACCCTCCTAAAGGGCCAGTGCACAAAATCTCATTTGCAGCCACTCACCCTGGGCTCTGGCAGAGGAAGGGCAGAGCAAACTAGAGTCATGTGAGGAGAAACTGAGGTTTGTGGCTCTGGAAGAGAGCTGAGGTGACAGCAGCCAGGATTCCTGTGCTAAGTCATTCTCCTGCACCACAGATGCAATCTTTCTTGGGTGGACCCTTCTTATGACATCAGCCTGGAACAACAATTTTCAGCTGGTGTGTCACAACACACTGGTGTGCCACAGGAGTTTTTAAAACATAGAATACTTGACTCTTTAGTCAGGGATGTTGACCTTTTTTCTCCTACACTGTCAAATTAAAAAACAACAACAGCCAACATAACAATAGATGTCTGGTATGAATGAATGAAAATTATACCTAGTGTTTGGTGTGCCACAGAGTTTTAGTGACTAATTTATGTGTGTCATGAGATCAAAAAGGTTGGAAATTGCTATACTGGGATAATGAAATAGCCCCATCTCTGGACTCTCTATTGCCCAACGCTGCAAAGCTCACACTCTGCTGAGGAGTCACCTGCCTGAACTGGAGTGTAGAGGTCTGGGCAGACTCAGGGGGTGTCAGTGACTGAGTAGTATGATTTTGGGGCAGGGGCCATTTTCCCATACTTTCCTGTGTCCCTGACTGGATCTTCCCCCTTACAAGACATACTCTAGTCCCACTCTCTGGGTTCCAGGTGGCCCCACCTTCTTGACTCCTGGTGGTCCACCCCACCCTAACACGGTCTGGGCAGAATCTGGACAGACTGAGTTCTGTGGTCCTGGGACAGGGGCCACTCCTCCCACCTTCCCCCAAACCTGACTGGCACCTCGACCTCATGGGAAATCCACTAGCCTCACCCTCCTGACTCCCAGAAGCCCCACCCTGTTAAGCTTGGGCTCCTGGAAAAATCTTGGACACATTGACTTGTGTGGCTCTAAAATAGGGGCCATTTATTCTCATATGACCAACCAGTGTAAAGCTCTCCACTCACATGACCAAATCTTGGTCTGTTTGGGCCTAATAAATTCTGCTGGTCTCAACCAGATGACTCCCCGAGACCCCACCCCACCACAAAGGTCTGAGGGCACCAGGCAAGGGGTAACTAGACTTGTTATACCTTGGGACATTTGCCGAGTAGCCTCAGACCCAGCACTGGCACTGAGTTTGAACTTGTATCAATCAGGTGAACACCACTTGCCCCTACCTCATGACTCACAGAGAATCTACTTCATGCAGCTCAAGTACTACCAGAAGCTCTTCAGTGACTGAGCCTATACGGCAGCCAGCAAGCAGACACAGATAAAGACAGATCTTGAGGTGCTTTGGGACCTTTGATGACTTTCCCCTGGGCCCAGGGCTGATAAAGCTGGCCTTGACACACAACCCGATCCTTCTTGCACATACCCAAGTCCAGAAGAGGAAGTCACAAACTGTGGATTGCTTTGTAGCTCCAAACAAGTATCCAGGTCCAGTCACAAACAGTGTCTGACAGTGGTCTGAACCAGAGTCCTACACAAGAGGCCCCAGGACCTATACACCCAGTGGCCAGCCTCAGATAACATCAGAGCAGGAACCAATTGGCTTCACAAGTGGCATATACAAAGGGAGATTTTGGCAGGCATCAGACTCTACTGAAGAGAATTCCACTTTGTTTGGTCAGCACCTGCACAGCAGCTCTAAAATGTGGTCAGGGTCAGTCCTCACAGGCAGCCAGCCTGAGGGCTGATCCCATACATGAATGGGCCAATAGCAACCAAACTCGGTTAAAACAGAAGTGCTCACACAATCTACACAAGGACATTCCCAAAGCACCCAGATCAGGTAAGTAAGAGACTGCACCACTGGGTCGCACAGGATACCTACTACATAAGGCCAGTCCACAAAGACCGTGAGTCATAGCATATCTACCTAATACATGTAAACAAACACAAAAGGTAGCCAAAATGGGAAGACAAAAAAAATGCCACAAATGAAAGGAAAGGAGAAATCTCCAGAAAAAAAAGCTAAATAAAATGAAGGCAAGCAATTTATCAGATACAGAATTCAAAAAGAAAAGGTTATAAGGATGTCAAGGAAGTTGGTGAAACCTTCAACAAAGAGTTAGCAAGTATAAAAAAGGGTCATAGGAACAATAAAAAACAGCAGTCAAAAATGAAGAACACAGTACCTAAATTAAGAATACACTGGAAGGAATAAACAGTAGGTTGGATAAAGCAGAGGACTGAATCAGCACTTTGGAAGACAAGGTAGCAGAAAACACCTAATCAATGCAGCAACATGAAAAAAATTATGAGGAATTTTAAGGGACCTTAGGGAGAAGATGAAGTGTAACATCTGCATCATAGGGATACCAGAAGGAAAAAAGAGAGAGCAAGAGAACAAGAACCTATTTAAGAAATAATGACTAAAAACTTCCTTAACCTGGTGAAAGCAAAGACACACAAGTCCAGGAAGTACAGAGAGTTTTAACTAAGATGAACCCAAAGAGGCCTACACCAAGACACATCATAGTTGAGATTAAAGACAAAGAGAGAATCTTAAAAGCTGCAAGAGAAAGACAATGACCTACAAGGGAGTTCCCATACACTTTCAGCTGATTTCTCAACAGAAACATTTCAAGCTAGAATGTATTGGCATGGAATATTCAAAGTGATGAAAAGCAGGGACCTACAATGAAGACTTCTTTGCCAAGCAAGGCTACCATTTAAAATTAAAGGAGAAATAAATAGTTTCCCAGACAAGATAAAGCTAACGGAGTTTGTTACCACCAAATCAGTATTACAGGAAATGTTAAAGCACTTTCAGAAGGAGGAGGAGGAGGAAGAGGAAGAGAAAAGAACAGTGACAATAACATAGTTAAAAGAACAAAATGGCAATAGATACATACCTAAAATGTAAATAGCTTAAATGTTCCAATCAAAAGACATAAGGTAGCTGAAAGGTTAAGAAAACAAGATCCAAATATATGCTACAAGAGATGCACTTCAGAACAAAAGATACACACAGATGAAAAGTAAAGGGATGGAAATAGATATTTCATGAAAATGGAAATGAAAAAAAGCTGGAGTAGCAATACTTATATCTGATGAAATAGACCTTAAAACAAAGATCATAGAAAGAGACAAAGAAGGACACTACTTAATGATAAAAGGAACATTTCAACAAGAGGATATAACCCTTGTAAACATTTATGCACTCAACATAGGAGCACCTAAATATATAAAGCAAATATTGATGGGCATGAAGAAAGAGTTCAACGGTAACATAATCATTGTAGGGGATTTTAACACCCCATTGACATCAATAAGTAGATCTCCCAGACAGAAAATCAACAAGGAAACAGAGGCCTTAAATAAAACAGTAAATCAAATGAATTAAATTGACATCTTCAGAGCATTTCATCCCAAGGCAGCAGAATATACATATTTTTCAAGTGAACATAGGACATTTTCTAGAATAGACCACATGTTAGGACACAAAACAAGTCTCAATAAATTGAAGAAGATTGAAGTCTTATCAAGTATCTTCTCTGAACATAATAGTATGAAGCTAGAAATTAATCACAAGAAAAAAGTGAAAAACACAAAAAGACATGTAAGCTAAATAATGTTACTAAATAATGAACAGGTTAGCAATGAGATCAAAGAAGAAATCAAAAGTTTCCTTGAAACAAATAAAATGAGAACACAACCACCAAAAATCTATGAAACACAGCAAAAGCAGACTTAAGAGGGAAATTCATAGCATTATAGGCCTATCTCAAGAAGCAAAAAAATTCAAATAAACAGTCTAACTTTACACCTAAAGAAACTAGAAAAGGAACAACAAGCAAAGCTCAAAGTAAGTGAAAGGAAGGGATTAGTAAAGACCAAAGCAAAAACAAATGAAATAGCACCTTAAAAAAATACAAAAGATTGATGAAACTAAAAGGTGATTCTTTGAAAGGTAAACAAAGTTGACAAATCTTTAACCAAATTCATCATGAAAAAAAAAAAGAGAAGACCCAACATATAAAATCAGAAATAAAAGAAGTAACCACCAACTCCATAGATATACAAGGGATTGTAAGAAAATATTACAAACAACTATATGCCAACAAACTGGAAATCTGGACAAAATGGAAAAATTTCCAGAAAAATACAATCTTTCAAAACTCCGTCAAGAAAAATCAGAAAATCTGAATGGACTGATTACAACTAGTGAAACTGAAGCAGTAATCAAAAACACTTCCAAAAACCAAAAGTCCTGGACTGGATGACTTCACAGATGATTTTTACCAAACTTTCAAAAAAGAAATAACATTTATCCTTCTTAAACTATTCCAAAAATTCAAGAAAAGGGAAGCTCATTTGGAGCTCATTTTATGAGCCAGCATTACCTTAATTCCAAATCCAGATAAAGACACTACAAAAAAAGGGAATTATAGATCAGTATCCCTAATAAACATAGATGCTAAAATACTCAACAAAATATTAGCAAACTAGATCCAGGAATATATTAAAAAGATCATGAACTATGATTAAGTGGGATTTATTCCTAGGATGCAAGTTTGGCACAATATCCACAAATCAAGAAACATGATACACCACATAAACAAAATGAAGGATAAGAATCACATGATCCTATCAATAGACACATAAAAAGCATTCAATAAAATCCAGCACTCATTATGATAAAACCTCAGCAAAGTGGGAATAGAGGGATCATACCTCAATGTAATAAAGACCACATATGGCAAACCCACAGTCAACATCATACTCAATGGATGAAAACTAATAGCATTTCCCTAAGACCAGGAACAAGACAGGAATGTCTGCTTTCACCACTGTTATTCAACAGAGTGCTGGAAGTCCTACCCACAGCCATCAGGCAAAAAGAAGATATAAAAGGCTTTCCAATTCTTTCACTTTGGAAAGAAAGTTGTCAAATTGTCATTATTTGCAGATGACATAATACTGGATATAGAGAACACCAAAAATTTCACCAAAAGATTACTAGAACTGGTACATAATTTCAATAAAGTTAGCAGGATACAAAATTTTTATCCAGAAATCAGTTGTAGTTTTATATACCAATTAATGAACTATAAGAATGGAAAACTAAGAAAACAATCCCATTCACAACTGTCTCAAAAAATAAAATACCTAGAAATAAATTTAACCAAGGATGTAAAAGACCTGTATGTGGAAAATTATAAGTAAAGGGGGTGGAGGGATCCAGCAAAAAGGAAAAATGACTCATGGACGTGGACAACAGTGTAGTGACTACAAGTGGTAGCAGGAGTAGGGTGTAAGGGGATAAGTGGTAATGGAAAAAACACAATAAAAAAGAAGTTAAAGAAGATGCAGATAAGTGGAAGCATATACCATGTTCATGGGCAGGAAGAATTAACATCATTAAAATGTCCTTACTATCCAAAGCAATCTATAGATTCAATGCAATCCCTATCAATATACCAATAGTGTATTTCACAGAACTAAAACAAATATTCCAAAAATTTATGTGGAACCATTTACACAATGGAATTCTATGCAGCTGAAAGAAAGAAGGAGCTCATACCCTTTGCAACAGCATGGATGGAGCTGGAAAGCATTATGCTAAGCGAAATAAGCCAGGCAGTGAAAGACAAATACCATATGATCTCACCTTTAACAGGAACCTAAACAACAAAACAAAGAAACAAGTAAAATATAACAAAAGACACTGAA
>JAPYXV010002680.1:0-12918 GCA_028533065.1 Trachops cirrhosus
CAAATAACTATTTATGTTATGAAAAAGGACTGGAAGAGATCATGGCAGTTCTCTAGTCTTTATGGCTTGCATTATACCATGATAATATTCACATGCATGCTAACTTGTAAACATCTCTACATTGAAGGGAACACTTGTTTCAGTGTCCTAATGAAGGAAAAATTATAATAGTGTGTCTTCACTGACAGACAATATAGGCATAAAAAGGGAAGGTAGGTTTTATAAAAGGAAAGCAAGGAGCAGACCATGCCCATAATGACTGACCGTAGACAAACCACTTACTTGGTGAAGGAAAGAGACTGTTTTGATTCTCTGCTTAGACATTTGATATAGTTAAACATATAGTAGAGAATCCTCATCATTAGAGGGATGAGAAACCAGGATGGATGATATCTGATTGTTGTTTAATATTATCTTAAATAGACAATAAAAATCTTTGTGAAAATCTCTTTTGACAAATGTTTGTTTCTGATAATTCTGAAATTATCATCCATTTCCTTATAAAAAGAATCTGTCCAGTTGGGGTCAGCTACAGATGGGAAAAAATGTTTCCCCAGATGTTTTGGCTAAAATTTGCTCTAAAATATCATAAATATTTACCTTGAAAGACTTCGGGTATCTTTTTGTAAATTTTTCAATTACATTTGAGATGTTTCAGGTGCACAACATAGTGATTAGACATTTATATGATTTACAAAATGGTCTCCCCCCCATATCTCAAGTACCCACCTGACACCGCACATAGTTATTACATATCACTGACTGTATTCCCTATGCTGCACTTTACATCCCATGACTATTCTGTAACTGGCAATTTGTACTTAAACTCTTTACCTTTTTCAGTCAGACCCCCAACCCTGCTCCTGTCTGGCAAACATCAGAATGTTCTATGTATCCATGAGTGTATTTCTATTTTATTTGTTTATTTTGTTTTGTTTTAGATTCTACATATAAGTGAAATCATATTGTATTTTTCTTTCTCCATCTGACATATTTCACTTACCATAATACCCACTAGGTCCTTCCATGTTGTGGCAAATGGAAAGGTTTCATTCTTTTTTATGACTGGGTAATATTCCATTATATATATGTACCATATCTTCTTTATCCATTCATCTATTGATGGGCACTTAGGTTGCTCCCATATCTTCGCTATTGTAAACAATGCTGCAATGAACATTTTTAATGAACTATTTTTAACTTTATTGAGAAACAATTGACAAATTATATATGTGTAAATTATATAATGTGATGGTTTGAGATACACACACACACACATATAATGAACTGATTAGCAAGACCAAGGTAATTAACACATCCATCACCTTACATAGTTTACTTTGTGTATGTGTGTGTTGAGTATGCTTAAGATCTACTCTCAGCAACTTTCAAGTATATCATATTATTAACTACAGTAGCCATGGTACATTTACACAATGGAATTCTATGCAGCAGAGAGAAAGAAGGAGCTCCTACCCTTTGCAATAGCATGGATGGAACTGGAGAGCATTATGCTAAGTGAAATCATCCAGGCAGTGAGGGACAAACACCATATGGTCTTTTAAAGATCTTTATGATCTTTATGGTGATCTAAAGGTGATCTTTATGATCATCTTTAACTGGAACATAATCAACAAAAGAAAAAAAGGAAACAAAATATAACCAGAGTCATTGAAATTAAGAACAATCTAACAATAGCCAGAGGGGAGGGTGAGGGGACAGTGAGAAGGGTTTTCAGGAAATACTATAAAGGACACATGAATAAAACCCAGGGGGAGCATGGAAGCAAGGGAGGGGAGTGGGTTTGGAGGGGGTGGGGAGAAAATATGGATAACTGTAATTGAACAACAATAAAATAATTTAAATAAAATAAAATAGTGAAGTAGTATTTAGTAATTTCCCATTCAATGAAACTGAAATCATATTATCTCATTTGATTTTCAAAAGAAGTTATTATAATTATCCTCGTTCTATTAATGAAGAGACTGAAATTCAGAGGCAAAGTAACTTACACAGTCACATAGCAGTAAGTATCTAAGCTAGGACTCACACTCACCCTGTCTTATACCAACATTGTTGTTGTCTTCATTAAACCATGCAATCTCTGAGGAACAAAATTTTTCTTTATTGTTGTCCCAAAAATACCGATTTTGTAATTTTAAGTATTGCCCCTGGTTTCGTAAAACAGAAACCTAGAGAGTAACACTTAACTGGAAAGTCCTAGTTTAATGTTGTCCTTCTATGGCAACATCTCCTATTCTGTGATGATTGGAGTTTCTCCTACACTATTGTTTGTTTTTCTCGTGATCCAATGATTGTATCTGCATGCAGTCTTCCAGGTACAGATGTTCTATGATTTCGCAAGACAGGATATGTGTTGGTCTTCTCTGTATAAGAAACAGTCAACAGTAACTTCCAAATCCCCATTCTGGGATGGGATGGCTATTTCTGAGCCAATCATTTAAATGTGGTTTAGATTAATTTTCCCTAAATGCATATGAACCATTTGGAGTCCAAAGGAAGTTGAGCAATTTTAGAAAGCCTGCTCCATACTACTCATCTGCCAATGGCTTAGTCATGTTAAATAGATACTTTTTATTTAGTTGAATAGTGATTTTTTAACTTAGTTGTTAAGGGAGTACATATAAACACATTTATAAAAGCAAACAAAAGGAAAGAAAGAGGAAGAAGTTTACCCTAATCACATCTTGTACTTTCATATATTTATACAGTAAGCATTCTTAATTGCACAGAGATACCTTTTGTGAGCCACTCAAATTCGGAGTCATGCAGCTTCAGAAAACTACAACTTTCTTCTTGTTTGTGAGAAAAAATAGTAGAACACTGAGTTTGCTGATGAGTGGCAAATTTAAGAAGAGTTTAAGGAGGTCTCCCCTTGAAATTTCTCCCTTTTTCTTTTATACAAGATCCAGTTATTATTTACTTTTTTGGTATAGAAAACCACAAGATGCAACTAGTGAGTTATGGAGAGGAATTGTGATCTATGTAAATATTTAATCAGTTGAGTCAAAACTTCTGCATAGCTTTGTCTGCATTAGAGGATAACAAAATAACCTGCAAATATTATTAAAATAAGAAAGTTAAAGTTTTTAAGGTGAATATACCTGTTCCTTTTAGAATACTTGATTGGTATATGGGTTGGTATTGGTCTATTTTAATGTATTCCTAATTATTCTAGATTTTCAGGTAGTTTACAAAATTATACACTTCTTTCTTCACTTTTTATGATACCCTAAGAGTCTAAACAAAAATATAGACACAAATAATAAATACTCAACACATTTATAGGATTGCATTTAATTAAAGTATGATTGAGGCACACATTGATTTACACAACTACTTACGTTATTTAGAATGTTATAGTTTGCAAACAGCTTCATAGATTGTTAGGTCATTTGATATTCAAAACATGCTCATGAATAAGCAGGGCAGGAATAACTTCTATTTTTAAGTTGAGGAAATTGAGATTTATGATGCTCAAATAACTTATCCAATGGCACAAACTTCATAGGAGAAAGCCCTAAAAGTAGGGGATCTTCTATTTCTGAGTTCTCTATCTACCCCCACATTATCTCCTTTACTTACATATATAACTCCCATGATAATGTATCCTTCTGTTTTCTTCTCATTTTCAATAAGAACAAAAATTAATGGTAAATTCACAGAACAGCAAAAAAAAATCCTGACTTCTTACAATTTATAACTTTAATCTTAGACACAGTCAGATTTAAAGAAGTCAAGGTTAATGAAGGATTTTGCTGTTTTTAACAATATTCAAAATGTTTAACAGCTTGATACCAATATTTAACACATGCCTCATTGGTCAAGAAATTATTCTTTTACCAACCACCCATTTCAAATGCTGAATATTTAAGCTTATTTTTTCAAACAAAGAGAGAGAGAGGCCAGCTAGCAAAACAAAACAAAACTGCAAGCCATAGTGTTTTTCATGTATCTGAAAACCAAAAGTGGTTTAGCTAGTTAAAGCTTCTGAAAATACTGGTCACACGCACTTGCATCAAACTTTAGGATCTTGTTTCCCTGGCTGGTGTAGCTCAGTGGATTGAGCATGGGCCTGTGGACCAAAGGGTTGTTGGTTCAATTCCCGGTCAGGACACATGCCTGGGTTGCAGGCCGGGTCTCCCTCACTCCGGTAGGGGGCACGCAAGAGGCAGCCACACATTGATGTTTCTCTTCTCTTTTTCCCTCCCTTCCTCTCTATCTAAAAATAAATAAATAAAATCTTTTTAAAAACAAAGAAACCCTTTAGCACCTTTTCTAGTGTTGATGATATTAGAATTCTGCTAAAAAATGGGACACTGATTATCTTTTTGGTGAATACAGAGATTGAGCGGTATAGACATAATTCTAAAAAAATATTTCAATAGTATTTAGAGCAGCAGTAGAGAGGAGGAAGTGGAAAAGGAAAATGGTTTGATCATTGTCCATGATGAAGATTATCATATCATAGGACCAGTGTTAACATCCAGCTGATGTGTCACTCAGTAGCAACCAAGGAAAATAATTATAAGCTACCATTTCAGCACTGTGTGTCTGGTACTGAGTAAGAACTTAACATATTGTTTAATCCTCATAACAACTTCAGAGTAGGAAACAGTATTTCTACTGTATGGATGAAGAAAGTGAAACAGAAAGATTAGGTAAATTGCTATACTATATATTGACTAAGTGAGAAAGCCAAGGTTTGGACCCAGATTTATCTGACTTCGAAGCTTATGTTCTATGAATTTTATTAAACTGTCTAAGTAAGCCAATCATGCCCTTGCTGGTGTGGCTCAGTTGATTGGGCATTGGCCTGCAAAGTGAAAGGTTACCAATTCAATTCCGGGTCAGGGCATGTGCCTGGGTTGCAGGCCAGTCACAATAGATGTTTCTCTCTCACATCACATTGATGTTTTTCTCCCTCTCTTTCTCCCTCCCTTTCTTTCTCTCTAAAAGTAAAAAAGGAAGCCAAGCACTTATTTTAAATCTTAAACATTAAAACAGAACAAATGATTCTGTGACTTATATTTCTAGAGATCTATAATTAAAAAATAAACTCATTTGTCTGACTTTCTGTTTTGGGAACTACTAGTTGACAATGTAGCTTACTCTGTATCTTAGATCACTTTAAGTCTCTAAAGTTTCCTTTGGTCATATCTTGTCATTTAAGATAAATTTTTCTATGGTACAAAATGGTAAACTCTGGTTGTTTGCCATAATTATTTCAGGATTCCAGAACATGATCGGACATTTTATTTCTAAAAAAATTGTATTAAAACCGCTGCCTCTCTCATTACCAGGAGACCCTTTCAGGCACCAGTGCTGACATTTCTGTTACCCCATTACTTTATAATATGAGCATCTCTAAGAATTCTAAAGGGTATGTTCATGATTAAATTGTACTGGTATTTTGATACGGCTTTTTGTGCACTTCATATCATAAGAAATTTTGTAAAACTCAAAGGCCAATAACTTCCAGGGCTTTAATTTGATCAGTGATTCAAACTTTTGGGAGAAAAGAATTTCTGTCTTTGTACAACCAGGTCAAGTTTAAAAAGTCAGCCTTCCCAATCTATAATCTTTGTAAATGCAAAAATGTGTAAAAACAAATAGCAGTGAGTAAAGAAGGGAGCTACCAAAGCAATGAAATATAACTCTCCCTTATGAAAGTCTGCCGTGTAAACCTGGGCAATAGGCAGAATTCGAAAGATGCCCTTTACCCAAGATTCCCATGAACAGGTTATTCAATCCTAGGTTCAGAAGGGACTTTCCTGATGTAATTAAGGTTGCTAATTAAGGTTGCAGCTGGCTTTAAGATAGAGAAATTTATATGGATCCTGGAATATGTATATGGGACCTTAAAAGCAGAAGAGGACAAAAGAGTGGTAAAGATGAGGCAGAAGTTGAAGTCAGAGAGATTTGAAGTGTGAGAAGGGCCTGAACCACCATTGCAGGAGAGAAGCTATGGAAGCAATAGAAGATTCTTATTCAGCAGGTAAATATCTATGTAGGACCTGCATTGATTTCTTGCCATTCGAGTATTGTGCACATGCTCAAATCCTAACTGGAACACCTTTAAGAAAATGTCATAATCTTAGAGTACTGGAAATACCATAACATACCTACTTATGCTAAAAAGGAAAAACAGGTTCATGCAACTCTAGGTCATCCTGTGAGTCAGCACATTGTTTCCCCTGTGCTCTTCCTATTTCCCCAGTCTTCCCTTTGGTAACCCTATTTTGGATTTCTGTGCTTTTATTGGAAGATTCAGAATCCTCATGATGACCCTGGTAAGAAATCTCAAACTAGAGTTGAACTGAATTCGTTCTTGCTTATATGCTTCCTCGTAATATTACATGTCCATTGTTAATAATCCTCAAGTAAAACTAAAACTGATTTTCCCTTCCTTGTCTGATTCCCTCTTTCTGTTAGATGACAATAAATATGCTATTTTTTTGTGGGCAACTTTAGAGGAGGAGTTGAATTATTTTTACTTTTATAAATAAATCTTTGTTGAATTTTAAAAAAGAATATGATGTCTGATAATGCCTTGCTGGGTCACCTTACCAGGGTAATTTTATTGTAATTGCAAACTGGAATGTCAGTACTGTAATATAAGTGTTTGCTGCACAGTCCCACATTTTTAAAATAATTCTAAGATTTCAAAACAAATTAAGTAAAGGGGAAGCCAAGAAGAAGTGAAAGGAATGCCTTCCAGTAAAAATTGCAGTGGTAGCACAGTATTTTCTGTATCTCCACTAAAAAGACTACAGGTGTAAAAACAGCATGTAAACCTGCCAAATGATGAACCCCAAACATTGAAGATTTCCTGTCAGTTAAGAAGAGACCGGATAAAGAAAAGAAAAATGACCTGAACAGAAAACTGCCTCCTGTGAGAAAATAGTAAGTCAGGTAAATAAATTGAGGGAACTCCAGTGGTGCTTCTTAAGTTGAAAGGAGAAGGCTGAATTCCTAGAGTGGGCCAAAGATCACTGAAGGACACACCACATTAATGTTACCTAACCTCTGTTCATGCACAGCATTTAGAGCTACAATTAGACCTGGATGAAGTGATATTTACTTAACTGACAGGGCTTACTAGAAGTCAAAAGTCAATGCTACAGGCAGCATCAATGAGAAGGAAGCTGAGGACTCCCATAACTGACTTTTGGTACAGGGAAGCTGATTATTTTGGTTTGCTTCTAGGCTTGTTTGCACTGAATTTGCTCAATTTAGTCTGTTCAGGGCTCTGGAACTTTTCTCAATTCCTGCAGATTATGAAGTCACTATGAATGTACATTTACTATAATTATAAGATATCTCTTTTCTTTGCATCTTAATCTGAAAGATTCATGAAAAGGTTTATACCAATTTCTTATAGGATCTATCTCAATTTCTACTTAACTATACCAAAGTAATGAATAGCCATAGATATTCAGACGTGAGATTTTTTTAAGCAAAAAGATAAAAGAAATCACCCAATATGTGAAAACACACTTCAATTCCAACAAAATAAATTGTCAAGAATCAGAAGAGATACCTCATTGGGACACATAGGTATTCTAAGTAACAGAAGAACATTATCAAAGTTTTATATAATTTTTAACAAGATTTAAGAATATAATTGGTCCAAATAAATAAATAAGTAAAACAAGCAATAATGAATGATGAATTGGAGTTAAACACAGATACACAGAGAGATTTATAAAAGCAAGATTGCCAAATTTACAACTTCAAAGGAAGTATCACATAAGGTAATAAATGAATTTTTATAGTAGCATACAGGTTCAAGATATTCATTCAGAACTTTAAAGAAATTGTCAATTGGTGAAAAACAGAAAGAGAAAATATGACAGACTTTGTGAACAAACCCAAGGAATCCAATATGCACAAAATAAGAATTTTACAAGACGAAAACAGACATGGTGTAATGAAAGGGAAAAACAGAGAATATTGGGGAGAAAATTTCCTAAATGGAACAAACATTTTACCTCTTAGTTTAAAAGACATGACAAATATTCAAATCTAATATGTGTGTGTGTGTGTGTGTGACAGAGAGAGAGAGAGAGAGAGAGAGAGAGAGAGAGAGAGAACACCTAGAAATATTTTTTGAAGTTTTCAGTGTCAAGGTCGATGATCACGGTGAACCAGGAAAATATAGTAACATTTTAAAGTAAATGTTAATGTTCAGTACTCAAGTGCTGTATGTAGTTCACTAAATGAAATAAACTTGCAATATATTTTTAAATAAGTAGAAAAGAAAAACACATTCAAAGAAGGACATTTTACAACAAATTTTATAGATGCTATAAACAGGAAAAAATAACTGGTGATAAAGAAGAATTTAATGTTACAGTTAATAGTTGGTCTTGCCAGAAAAGTAGCTCAAGAACTGATGTCATATTCCTTTTTCTAGAATCCATGAAATGAAAGAAAAAGATGGTGGTGGTGACAATCACTTGCATCCTAAAGGCCAAACACAGCACAAACCCTGAAATAACTTATAGTGGGAAAAGATTGAAGGGAGTCACAAAAGGTCATAGCGCATTGTGATTGGATAGTGTCAATAAAGGAGAGTAGCTTGGGGAATTGGGCACCATTGGAAATCTGGATAGCACTCCACTAGATGCCATATGTGACTCTACAACACTCCAGGGCAGCAGTGCCCAAACTGGTAGAACGTATATCAAGCATAAAGCAGAGGGACTTTCTCTGAGCTGATTTTACTTACTCACTCATTGTTCATTCAGCAAACAATTATTAAACATTGATATGTGCCAGGTAATGAGCTAGGTGATGGGGAAAGAGCAGTAAAAAGGACAGATAAAATCTTTTCTTTCATGATTTTTATATTCTGGCTGGGGATACATACAAATAAATATGGGCATAAACTAATTTTAAAACTTATGTGTGCTACAAAAGAAAAAACCTAGGGCAATGGGATCCACAGTGTATAGATGTTGGTGATAGGAGTTACCTTATATTGGATGATTAAAGAGGGGTTTCTCTCTGAGCAAGTGACATATAAACTGATCCCCAAACACTTATACTGAGACATTTAAACTGAGACTTTTAAAATGAGCCATAGAAGAGCAAAAGAAAAGGTGCTTTAAGCCTCAGCAATAGCAGAAAGACAGACGTGGAGAGGGATGGTTGCACTTTTTTTAAACGATTTTATTTATTTATTTTTAGAGAGAGGGGAAGGGAGGGAGGAAGAGATGGAGAGAAACATCAACGTGCGGTTGCCTCTTGCGCACCCCCTACTGGGGGCCTGACCTGGCCTGCAACCCAGGCATGTGCCATGACCAGGAATCCAACTGGCGACACCTTGGTTCATAGGCCAGCACTCAATCCACTGAGCCACACCAGCCAGGGCTGCACCCTTTTTAATATAAATGAGAAAAAAATCAAAACTTCTCAATATTGTAAAGATATCAATACCCTCCAAATTAACGTATGGATAATTGCTGTGAAAATGACAATGATTATTTGGGGGGTGAAGGGGATGTGAGTGTGAAATTAACATCCGTGTAGAAGAATAAACTGCTACACTAGGCCAGAAAATGAACAACAATGTTAAAAAATTTAGAACAGTTTATTACTAATGCAAGAACATAAAGACATGCAAAAAATAGTTCCCAAATAGTCTCCAGTGTAAGTACAAATGTAGTGATTTATAAAAGTAGTATAAAAAAATAAAAGTAGTATTATATTAGAAAAATAAAAAATTAGCCAATAAATTGTACTAGGGCAATTGGTTAGTTTTTTACCCAATTTTACATAGTTATCTCCAGGCACCAAAACATGGATTACAGTATTAAATGTTCAAAAATAACTAAATCTTAAAAGAAAATGTAAGTAATTAGTTGTGCAATACTGGAGTGAGGAAAACTTTTTGAAGTAACAACAACAGAAACCTTAAAGGAAAATAACATTGCATGTGGCAATGAGTGATTATTTGTCATTTAAAATACAGGGTGGAGCAAAAGTAGGTTTACAGTTGTGAGTACCTGAAACAGAAAGTTTATTCTTGTATTATTATTTATTAATTATTGTATTATTTTGCACTCCAACAACTATAAATGTACTTTGCTGTTACCTGTATTTTCTAAATCATCTACATTGAGAAAGTTGTAATTTTAGAATAAAAAAGGCTTATTAGAGAAAAAAGCAAATCCAAAACAATTGCCTCAAAAGAAAATCAAGGGATTATTTTTCAAAGAAGTGGAATTAGTGTCTGTAATATTGTGCCCTGAGGAGAGTGGCCATTTCTGTATGTTTGGTAACCCAGGCTTACTCTTAAAAAATGTAGATAATGGCCCTGACTGGCGTGGTTCCGTTGTTTGGAGCATCGTCCCATAACCGAAGGGTTGAGGGTTCAGTTCCTGGTCAGGGCACACAACTAGGTTGTAGGTTAGGTCCCTGGTCTGGCGCTTGCAATCCTCTGTCAGGGCGCATACAAGAGACAGCCAATTAATGCTTCTTTCTTGCATGGATGTTTCTCTCTCTCCATTTCTCTGTCTCTAAAAGCAATGAAAAAATATGTAATTGCTGTTGGGTGGTTTCTTATTCTTTAGCTATCAGGAAACAGACTGTCCAATGTTATTTTAGCCCCACAGTCTCTTCCGATAGAAGATAAACTTGGGATCATCCCCCTGGACTATGGATTCCATTTGGTGCAACAGAGTAACTAAGAGAACACATATTTTATCATTTTCTCAAGCTTTTTGTGAAAATCCTGTCTGATTAAAAAATAAAAACTGCAACCTGTTTGATTCCTTGTTGCAGAATTCTACCTTCTCTCTGTCCTGCAAAAACAAAGTACTTTTTTTAATCTCTCTTTCTCCAGACTCCTGACACTTTTGCTTTCATTAATCCCAGAACAACAGCTTTCTTATCCAGACAAAATGGGTTCCCTGGGAATACCAGCCTTATCATTATTTAAATAAAATTACCTATGTATGCCAATTCAATTGTCTCTGAGTATCAGTGGTATTTTTCAGTCAGCAAGTAACCAGGCTATAGACTGTTTGCATTTTCATCTACTTTAAAGTGCAACTGGCTCAGCTAATGAAATCACTGTAGCCCAGCAGAAAGCTGGAGTTTGAAGTAAAGTTGTTTTCTTTTTTTAATTCAAGGTTGTTTTACTTTCCATATGACATTCCCCTGCACTGAAATGTTACTACTCCATTGTGTTTGATCCAGTCCACTATTAAATCTATCATTCAACCTCATGGGAAAATAATGCTTGTTTTTATGGCCTTCATCTTCCTAAAGAAGCTACTCCCAACCTCATGCGATTCGGAGCTTTGCAAATGGAAAGTTGATAGAAAAATATTAAAAATTCTCAGATGGAGTACAGGGACCTGGGGGCGGGCGAGCGCCAGTTCAGGGTCCTTAGCCAGGATTGCAGCTTTCTGGTAGACCGGCACTGGGGAGGGCCTGATTTGCCCCAGATCTGGACTGAAGTGACCTGGTTTTCACCACACTGTCAGCAGAGGCTTCATATCTGGGTCACAGTGCCAGGATACATCCTTTGGTTTGGGAGCAGGTCTTTGCTGGACCCAATTCCGAGTAGCCCTGGCCTCACAGGGTCTCTGAGTCCCTGATAGAGATGATTGGAAGATCTTGATGCAGTCATCGATGATGAGTCATACACAAATAATCTATGCTCTCAAAAATTATCAATCCTACCTAAAGAATAAATACTGGAGACTTCTGGCCAAGATGGAGGCATAGGTAGACACACTGTGCCCCCTCCCACAAGCAAAAGAAGGCTAACAACAATTTAAAAATAAAAAACAAAATTGAACTGTATGGAAGTCCAACAACCAAGGAGTTAAAGAAGACAATTCATCCAGACCTGTAGGAGGGGCGGAGATGGGTAGCGGGGCAGAGAAGATGTGCGGCAAGAGAGCAGTGGGCAGACCCAGGTGGCAGACTGTGGACTGGGCCAACCCACATTCACGCGCAGATAAACCAGGAGAAATAGCTGGGGTGCAGGACAGATTGCACAACCCAGAGCCCCAGTGCAGGGAAATAAGGCCTCAAACCACTGATTGAAAACAACTGTTGGGGGTTGAGATGGCAGTGGGAGAAACTCCCAGCCTCACAGGGGAGTTTCTTGGAACACCCACAAAGTTCTAGAACATACACAAGCCCACCCACATGGCAGTCAGCACCAGAAGGGCCCAATTTACTTGTGGGTAGCAAGGAAGTGACTGAAATCCGGCAGAGGGCAGAGCAAGGACCATTGTTCACTCTTGGACCCCTCCCCCATAAACAGCATCACGACACAGCCACGTGGGATACCCACCCTGGTGAACACCTAAGACTCCACCCCTCAGTACGTAACAGGTGCGTCAAGACAAAAAAAATGGCTCAAAGAACCGATCAAATCTCCAGAACAAATACAACTAAGCAATGAAAAGATAGCCAACCTATCAGATGCAGAGTTCAAAACACTGGTAATCAGGATGCTCACAGAATTGGTTTAATTTGGTCACAAATTAGATGAAAACATAAATGCTATGGTAAGTGAAATAAAGGAAAATGTACAGGGAACCAACAGTGATGGGAAGGAAACCGGGACTCAAATCAATGGAGTGGACCAGAAGGAAAAAAGAAACATCCAACCAGAAAAGAATGAAGAAACAAGAATTCAAAAAAAATGAGGAGAGGCTTAGGAACCTCCAGGACATCTTTAAATGTTCCAACATTCACATTATAGAGATACCAGAAGGAGAAGAGGAAGAGCAACAAGTGGAAAACTTATTTGAACAAATAATAAAGGAAAACTTCCCCAACCTGGCAAAGGAAATAGACTTTCAGGAAATCCAGGAAGTTCAGAGAGTCCCAAAGAATTTGGACCCAAGGAGGAACACACCAAGGCAC
>JAPYXV010002681.1:0-12918 GCA_028533065.1 Trachops cirrhosus
TTTTTCTTCCTTCTGGTCCACTCCATTGATGTGAGGCCCATCTTTCATTCCATCACTATTGGTTCCCTGTCCTTTTTTTTTCATTTCACTTATTGTAGCCTTCATTTTTCATCTAGTTTGTGACCAAAATCAACCAATTCTGTGAGCATCGTGATCACCAGTGCTTTGAACTGTGCATCTGATAGGTTGGCTATCTCTTGGTTGCTTAAAAGTATTGGCTATGGGGCTTTGATTTGTTCTTCTGTTTGGGTAATTTTTTTGGGGGGCATCTGGTCGCACCTGTTAAGGTATGAGGGGCGGAGCCTTAGGTGTTCACCAGGGTGGGGGCAACGCAGTTGCTGGGTTGTGATGCTGTATGTGGGGGCGGGGTCTGAGAAGGAACAGTGGTGCTTGCTCTGTTCTCTGTGGGACCTCTGTCCCTTTAGCCACTTTCCCCAAGCAAACTGGGCCCCTCTGGTGCCAATTTCCCTGTGGGTGGGCCTGTGCACCCCGAGGGACCTTTCTTTTCAATCAGTGCCCCAAGGCTCTTTTTCCCGGCTCTGGGACCCTGAGTTGTGGGCAGTGCCTCGCTTCACAGTCGCCACCTCACTGGGTCTGCTGGTCACCACCCCTCAGCCGGGGCCTGCCAGCCACCTCTTGTGCGCCCAGGGTCTGCCCGCTGCAGTCTTGCATGCCACCCCAGTTGCCTTGCGTGTCCCGGTTGCCTTGTATGTCTGGTCCCAACGCTCTCTACTCTGCGACCAGTGCCCAGCTGCCTGACTCCACCCCTCCTGCTGGTCTGTTCGCCCCTCCTACTGGTCTGGAAGAACGTGTCTAATTTAACTCCTTGGGTGTTTGACTTCCATACAGTTGAATTTTCTGTCAGTTCTGGTTGTTATTCTGTTTCTAAATTGTTGTTGTCCCTATCTTGGTTGTGGGAGGAGGCACAGTGTGTCTACCTGTGCCTCCATCTTGGCCGAAAGTCCCCACCTTCTAAATTTTAATAGATTCATTTCTTCCCTTACTACTCCAGCCTGACTTCTTTTGAAGTTTCTACTCCCATGATAACTTTAATGTTCTCTTTTTGGTCTTTTCATTTATGTGATTAATAACTTCATAACCAGTTAAGAATTTTTCATAGTTAAGTTCTTTCTATTAAAATAACTGATAAGGCTTCTGTCTCCTAGCTGGGTTCTGGTTACCATAAAAGTTTTCAACTTTATTAAATAATTGATCCCTGGACAAGTAACTCAGTTGGTTTAGAGCATCATCCCAATATGCCAAATTGCAGGTTCAATCCCTGATCAGGGCATGGGCAAGAATCACCCAATGAATGTATAAATAAGTGGAATAACAAATCAATGTTTTTTTCCTTTCTCCAATCAGTAAATAAAAAATAATAATTGAATTTCCCTCCAAATTGTACTAATTTACAATCTAATGAGCAGTTGGAGAAAAAGTTTACATTTTCCCACTTATTCACCAAGACTTATTATCAGTCTTTCAAATTGTTGCCAATCAGAAAGGTGTAAAATGGCTTTAAACCTTTCCATTCATGAATATGGTTTGTTTTTTTTAATGCATCTTTTTTGACCTTCAATAATATTTTATGGTTTTCCCCAATAAATTATCTTTGAAAGCTAATCTTTTAATAGAAACTTTGCTCATATACATGAGCATAATGTATTATAATTCAAAATATGATGATGTATTATGGGGTTTATACATATTCTTATATGTAATATATGTGTGTGTATAAACACACACACATGCAAATCTCCACAGAAAACATTTTTGCTGTATACATTCACTTTGTTTTACTCCCATATTCACCACATTGATTGCTCTTTATTCCTTTCTGCATTCCTTCTAGGATCATTTTCTGAAAATACCCATTAGAGTTTTCTGTAGTGCAGGTCTGTTAACGGCAAACCTCGACTTTGTCTGAGAATGTTTTCTATTGTATCTTATTTGTAAAGCAAAAGCAAATCTTTTACCTTTAGTATTTGGTGACTATGCCATAGTAAATTGATGCTAAATTAAATGCCTTTTTTTTTCTTTTTTCCCCTGAATGTCCTATAATGATTATGATGATCCAGGATATTTGAATTAATTATCAGATGGCCCCCCAATATAGCATACACTTGAATATACATATTACACTTTCTGTATTTTGTATACAGCATGCCTCACCTCCATTTACTAAATATTAATTTATGAAGATGTTATCTCATCAATTCTTCTAATCTCCAACTTATCCATTTAAAACATTAAATTTGATTTTTTTCAGAGCTCAGAAAACATTTTATTTAACAGTCAGGTGGAAGAGATGCATAGGGCAAGGTATGGGGAAAGGATGTAGAACTTTCATGCCCTCTGAGTGCACCACTCTTCCCAAATTTCTATATGTTCACTGGCTATGAAGTTCTCTAAAACCCATCAGTTTGGGTGTTTATGGTGGTTTTATTACATAGACATGGCTGATTTAATCATTGGTGGTTAAACTTAATAACTTAATCTCCAGCCCCACTCCCCTCCCAAGAGTTCTTTTTTTAACTTTTTAATTGAATTTATTGGGGTGACATTGGTTAATAAAGTTATATAGGTTTCAGGTGTACAACTCTATAACACATCATCTGTATATTGTATTGTGTGTTCACCACCCAAAGTCAAGTCTCCTTCCATCACCCTTTAACCCATTATGCCCTCTACTACCTCCCTCCACCCACTTTCCCTCTGATAACCACCATACTGTTGTCTGTGTCTATGAGTTGTTTTTCTTTTGTTTTGTTATAACTTAATCCCTTCACCTTTTTCATCCAGCCCTGCAAGCCTCCTCCCCTCTGATAGCTGTCAGTCTGTTCTCTATCTATGAGTCTGTCTGTATTTTGGTTGTTAGTTTATTTTTTTCATTTGATTCCACATATGAGGTCATATGGCATTTGTCTTTCTCTGACTGGCTTATTTCACTTAGCACAATGTTCTCCAGGTCCATCCATACTGTCGCAAAGAGTAAGATTTCCTTCTTTTTTACTGCCAAATTTGATGTTTTAAAATTATTATTATGGAAAATGTCAAACATAAATAAAACAATCTATAATGATAGAAAGCAGATCAGTGGTTATCTCTGCAGTGAGAATTCATAAGTGGTAAGAGGGAACTTTCTGTGATGATAGAACTACTCTGTATATTGATTGGAATGTTTGTTAATGGGTGTATACAATAGTCATCAAAAGAGTAAACTTAAGATCGGTGTATTTTATTGTATGTAATTATATTTTACTTAAAATTTAAAAACAATAAAACATTCCCTCTTCCCACACCAGGAACTGCCTGGGAGAAAAACAGGAATTTTGACCACTAGCTGAAATGAAAGACATTGGCAATGAGAGACTTAGTCCTCCCAAGGCTTTAGAAATGGTCTTACTCCATGAAAATGACCTTTCCTGAGGCCCATGATGAATTGCCCTGGTCCTTTTAGCTACCATCACTTACATGGTCATCCCCCTACTGTGTGTATTTGACTCCCAGTAACCTAAGCACAGTCTCTCCTGATCCTCCATTAGCTACCACAGAGTAGGTTTTAACCTCATGACATGGCAGCACAGTATTTACAAACACTCCATTAGCTAATAGCAGTTCTTATTACTTCTTTTAGTCCAGAGCACAATGTCTCCTGCCTCACCATTAGCTTACAACATCTTATCACTACTTTTTGCTCCATCAAAGTCTACTGACCACCTCCACCATTGCTCATAGCATTATGTCTCACAACCTCTTTTAGCTACCATTATAGTTTTTGTTTAAAAATTTTTATTGAAAAAAAAATTATTGAGATAAAATTCACATGAGGTTCACAGCTTTATCCACTTTAAAGTGTACATTTATTAGTTTTTAATTTTTTAACTTTTCATTTACAGTTGTCATACCATCTTATATTAGCTGTACAACATAGTGATTAGACTTTTATATAACTCAGGAATTAATTACCCCAATAAGTCTAGTATCCATTACAATTTTTGTTGATCCCCATTTGCTCATAGCGTAGTGTTTTTTCACCCATTTCACCTCCAGCTTGGTGACTGATAATCCTTCATTAACTAAGTGTTATGTCTTTTTACCCTCCTTTAGACTCAGCATGGTGAATGCTAACCTCCCATTAGGTCACAGGGTTGTTTTATCACCTTTCTTTAGATCTCATGTAGTGTCTGCTTGACCCCATGTTTGTCCTCACCATTTTGTCTATTGATCTTCTATTGATTACCATATAAGATATTTATTTATTTTAAAAGATTTTATTTTTAGAGCGAGGGGAAGGGAAGGAGAAAGAGAGGGAGGGAAACATCAATGTGTGGTTGCTTCTCAAATGCCCCCTACTTGTGACCTGGTCTGCAACCCAGGCATGTGCTCTGCCTGGGAGTTGAACCAGCAACCCTTTGGTTCGCAGGTCAGCACTCAATCCACTGAGGTATACCAGCCAGGGCCATACAAGATATTTAACCCTATGTCTTCTAATCATGGTGTCTGCTCATCCTATATTAGTTCTCATTACTATGTCTACTGATTTTCCACTAGCCACCAGTATAGCATCTTGACCCCCATAAACCCACAGTACAGCACAATTGCAGCAATATTTATCTGCTGTTCTACAATTTGCCACCAATAGGGTGACTTTGATCCTCCTGAGCCCTAGTATAATGTCTGCAGAACTCACATGACCTTGTCACATTGTCTTCTGATTCCCCATTTACTAATTTTCAAGTTTTTTTAAACCTGAGGACCCAGTGGTGTCTGTTTTCTATAAAATAGCCATCATCACTGTGTCTTCTGACCCTACATTATAGTCTGTCAGTGTACTATCAGTGTATCTGCTAACCATACATTAATGTCTTCTGATTTATTAGTCAGCAACACAGAGTACGACCTTGAGGTCCCAGCACCATGTTTTTGATCATTTCCATAGTTAAATTACTATGTCTGCTGAATCCCACCCTTTTTAGCCACTAGTATTGTATCTTTGACCCATTCAAACCTGAGTAGTTTGCTGACCCCGTATTAGCTCCCATCATGGTGTCTGTTGATCTTCCATTAGCCAACAGTACAATTTCTTTGACACCCATGAGACTCTAGCATGTATTTGCTGAAGCCACATTGGCTGCCATCATTCTGGTGATCCCCACTTAGCCACAACAGCAGAGACTAACTTATGTGAGCTTCTAGCACAGTCTCTGCTGATTCCAAACTAGTCTCACCTTACTACCTGTTAGCCATGACTACAGTATCTTTGATTTTCATAAGTCCTAATCACAGTGTTGCTGACCATGCATTAACTCCCATCACTGTCCCCATTAATCCCCATTAGCCACTAATAGTGTCTAAATACACCCTGACTGGTGTGGCTCAGGGGTTGGAGCATCATCCCTCAAACCAGAAGGTCGTGGATTCGTTACCAGCTAGGGCACATGCCTGAGTTGCAGGTTTAGTCCACAGCTGAAGTAGCATGTTAGAGACAACTGATTGATGTTTCTCTCTCACATCGATGTTTCTCTCCCTCTGTTTCTTCCTTCCCCTCCCTCTAAAAATAAATACATATTTTTAAAAATAAATAAATGCAATGATGCCCCAGTATAGTGCATGCTGGCCATACCTTTGAGCCCATCACTGTGTAATGCTAACTCTATATTAGTCTCAACACTGCTGATGACTAGCCACTAGTTTAGTTTTTGCCTCATGTTTCTGAATCATGGTATGTGCTACTGACCTTGTATTAGTATTATCACTGTGCCTGCTAATCTTGCTTGCAGGTATTGTCTTTGATCATCATAAAAAATCAATTCAGTGTCCACTGACCCCATTTTAGCCCTGTATCACTCTGTTGATAAGCCATTAGCCACTACTAAAGTGATTGTGTCTCTATCCCAGCATCAGCCCATTCACTATCCCCATCCCTGCAGATGCTGGTTTCTCCTTATCCACTGGTACAATGTATTGATCTCAAGAGTGGCAGCATAAGGTTCTATGCTGGGACTCATTAGAGCCTACCCTACATTAGAACCCTTCATGGTTTCAGATGATCTTGTATTAGTCACCAGTATGCTGTCTTTGACCCTCATGAGTCCCCATAGCCATGTCTGCTGGTACTATATTAGCTCTCATGTCTGTTGAATTCCCTCTAGTCATCAGTATAGTGTTTTTGATCTTTGTAATTATTCCCCACATTTTGTGATGACCCTATAATAGGACCAATCATTGTTCCTTGATCTTTGTATGTTGGTTTGTTGGCTGTTTTTTTAGTCCCTGCAGTTGACTCTAGTGGTTCCTCAGTCTTTCAGAATGATTTCTTTTGTTTTTATTGGAGAAGGAGGGAGAAAAGGAAGGAGAGAAATATCAGTGTGTGGTTGCCTCTCACATACTCCCAACTGGGGACCCAGCCTGCAACCCAGGCATGTGCCCTGACTGGGAATTGAACCAGCGACCCTTTAGTTTGTAGTCCAGCACTCAGTCCACTGAGCCACACCAGCCAGGGCCAGGTTGCTTTCTTATTTTTCTATTTTCTGCACTTCAGAGACTGTTCCTTGGTCTTTGGGCTATGGTTTGATCCTGAGGGTTTATCTCCTGTTGCTCTGGCTGTTTTGTAGAACCTCTGTCTGACTATCCTCTAAATACAAGGTTGTCTATGGTCTTTCCAGATGTTTGATAATTCCTCTGTTCCTCAAGTCCAGACACTGTTTCCTTGTCCCTTCAACTATTTCCTTGTTTCTCTGCCTGTTCCCTCAGCCCAAGATTGTTCCCTTATCTCTCTGGCTGTCTCCAGTGTAGTTTTAGCTGTTTCATGAGACTTAGGGATGATTTCCTCTTCCCTTTGTCTGTTCTAGAACTTCTCTGGCTGTCGTTTAACTATAAGGACTATTCTCTGGCACTCTGGCTGTTTAATAGTCTCTCTGACTGTTCACATCACTGCAGTGAGTGTTCCCTGGTTCCTCTGGCTCTTTTGTAGTGTTTTGGGATGTTTCCCCAGCCCTGGCCTATTGTCTGGAATCACAGACTGTTCCTGCTTCTTCTAGTTGTTCCACAATACCTGAAATAGGTTACCTTCCCTTCCCTATTATTACCTCAGTCCTGAATATATTTACACATCTTCCTTCTACCTATATTCTGGTTTCTCCAATTGTTTTTCATCACCAGGACTGTTACATATACTAGATATGGCCAGAGACATTAAACAACAAGTAGAACTCTCAGGCTGCTCAGGTAGTACCTTCCAGGTAGATCCCTTTAGCTATGGCTGCTATGGAAATATACACTCCACAGAGAGGCTACCTGCTTCAGGCTCCTGGTGTGGCTCCTGGCAGGGTATCTGTAGTCCTGAGGTCACTATATCTCCCCATCACACTTCTAGAAAACCCACTAAAGTGAGTAAAGTAAGTTACCCTCACCCCTACCCCAGCATTCTGTGTGTCTGAATCTCTGCTTGGAAGAGGCCCTGATGGATGAGGGGAAGCCATGGGGGTGACAGCCCTGTGAAGTGTTCAGCATGGGGTCCAGCTCAATGGGTAGCCTGGGGGCTGGCCTTTCCCTCAGTCAAGCCTCAGTACTTCTCCATAAAAAATGGGCTTCACAGTCCCTACCCAGAATCCTTCCAAGGTCTGTGCTAGGGTTGGAGGATGATCCATGGATGTATTCACCCCTTGGTAATTTTTTCAGGTCAAAACACGAAACTCTCCTAACAATAACTTCATGTGTAATATTACTAACAGCAATTCAATTTTTAGACAGGCTATGTAATATATTAATGAAGAACATGAACAATGGAGCCAAATCTGTATTGATATCATGCCCCTTAATAGTTTCTTAAACACAGTACTGAAAGCATACACTATAAAACAAAAAGGTAATTTGACTTAATCAAAATTTAAAATTTTTATACTGCAAATGATACTGTAAATAAAGTAAAAAGTCAACCCACAGAATGAGAGCAATTATTTGCTAATCATATATCTGATAAGCATAATTTCTGTCCAGAGTAAAGAACTGAAACTCAATAATAAATCTAATAAATAACCTAACTTAAATAAAAATGGGCAAAGGATCTGTATAAACATTTCTCTAAATGAAATATTCAAATGGCCTAAGCACCTGAAAAGCCGCTCGATATCATTAGGTATCAGGAAGATGGAACTCAGAACCACAAGATATCACTTCACATCCACTAGATGGCTAGGGAAAAAAAGATAGATAATAATAAATGTTAATGAGGATGTAGAATAATTGAACCCATCTTATATTGCTGGTATAATGTAAAGTGTAGCTGTTTTGGAAAACAGTTTGGAAGTTTCTCAAAATGAGTTACCACATGATTGAGGAATTTTACTCCTGGGTACACACCCAAGAAAATAAAAACATACGCCCATACAAAAACTTATACACAAATGTGTACAGCAACATTATTCATAGTAGTCAAAAAGTGGAAGCAACCCAAATGTCCATCAGCTGATGAGTGAATAATAAAAATGTGGTCTATCCACATAATGGTATATTATTCAGTAATGAAATGTACTGATACATGCTTCAACATGAACGAACTTTGAAAACATATTAATTCAGAGAAGCCAGTCATAAAATACTGTATATTGTATGATTCCATATATATGAAATGTCTAGAATAGTCAAATCTTTGGAGACTGTGGTGAAAATAGATTAGTGGTTGTATAGGGCTGGGGTAGGGAGAGGTGGGAGAAATGTAGAGTGACTGCTAATGGGTATGGGGTTTCATTTTGGGATGATGAAAATATTCTAAAATTGTATTGTGATTATCACACAAGTCTGTGAATATATTAATTTAATTGTCACATTAAATGGATAAATTTTACTGTATGTGAATTGCATATCAATAAAGTTTTAAAAATATATAAAAATAAAAAGATTTTAACTAGGTCATAACAAAAAATTTTAATTAGTACCTGCTTGCTTTTTGAAAAAAAATTCTGCCTTTTTCTTGTACTTGCTGTGTGTTATTGGAGAAATCATATTACCTCTCTATGCCTGTTTCTACATCTATAAAGTGGGGATAAAATAATGCTTATTAATTCATAGGGACAAAGTGGGTATTAAATCAAGTTATATATGTAAATGCTTAAAACAGTGCTAGGCACATAGCTGTATATATTATTACTTGTAGTAATGGTAAATATAATTTAATTTATAACCTAGTAGTGATAAATGTTAGTAATGATTATTTATAATATTGCAAATAATGTTTATTAAGAATGATAATTTATAATATTGGAAATAATACATCATAGTAATAAATTCATATACTTTGGCACCTTTAATTTAACTCATGATTTTAATAATCTCTCCCAAAGACACTTTGAATATTTCATGTGCTTATTGTAATATTTTTCTACTGATGATGTTGCTCATACAATAATTTCTAGTGTGCAGATTCCCCACTGACAAATACTAACATATTCAAAGACTTCTGAGGACAACCATTCCCCCAAGTGATAACTTCCCTGTTTTCTATTTCCGAGTAAGGTCACATCTTGAGGTACTAGGGGTTAGGACTTCAATGTATCTTTTTGGAGGACACAATTCAACCCATAACAGTTCACCATTATGCAGTCCTCGCTATGGTTACATCCTAATGTTTATAAATCTCTACTATTTCCAAGACTACAGATGACAAATCCCCAAGCCCTTTGTAAATCATTCTCTTGAAAAGTCCTCTCTTCAGTGTGGCATATCCCCTCTTTCACAAATACCCAATTGGCAAATATTATATTAGTTTTCCACTACTGTGTAACAAATTACCACAAACTTAGCAGCCTAAAACAACACCCATTTATTATCTCACAGTTCTGTATGTCAGAAGTCCAAGTGAGCTTGGCAGAGTTCTCTGCTTAATGGTCTCACAGACCCAAAGTCAAAGTATTTGCCACACTGGACTCTTCTCTGGAGGCTCTCAGAAAGATCTATTTCCAAACTTATTCAGGTTATTGGCAGTTCAGTACCTTACAGTTGTAGCACTGAGATTTCCATTTCTTTGCTGGCTGACAGCCAGTGGTTGCTTTCTGCTTCTAGAGGCTAGCTGCATGCCACACCACATGGGCCTCTTTGTCTTCAAAGCCAATTAGGATGAGCCAAATGCTTCTCATACTTCCAGTTTCTCTGATGTCCTCTTCTGCCACCAGGAGGAGAAAGCTCTTCATTTTTGAAGGGCTTATGAGCTTAATTAATTAGGTTAGGCTTACTTGGATTAGTTCCCTATTTTAAAGTCAACTGATTAGTAACCTTAATTATATTTATAAGACCCCTTTTGTCATAAAACAATCATAGAGTTATATCTCATCATAGTTACAGGTTCCACCCACATTTAAGGGGATAAGTTTATATAAGGGTGAGAGGGATATTGGGGGTCTTACTTACAATTCTGCCTACTGTAACCACTGCTGCACTGTCTTCTTATTCATAAAAATCTCACTGGAATATCTCTATTGATGATCCCCTTTGGCAAACCTCGTCTTTCATAAATACCTATCCACTGGCAAATCTTTCATTAATTAACCTGTTGGGAAAAAGATCACCTCATTCAGAAGTATCCATTAAAACATCTCCATTCATGAGTCCTCTTGACAAATCTTCCCACTGAGAAATAAAAAACATTGACATATCAACCATTGATTCCGGCCATTAGAAAATCTTACTCATAAACACCCACGGGCATATTATTTATAACCCCTGTTGAAAAATCTCTTTTTATAAATAACCATTATAATACATATTCCATTGTTGCTTGACCATTGGAAAATATCTATATTCTTTTTTTTAGATTTTATTTATTTATTTCAGAGAGAGGGGAAGGGAAGGAGAAAGAGAAGAAGAGAAACATCACTGTGTGGTTGCCTCTCACACACCCCCTACTGGGGACCTGGCCTGCAACCCAGGCATGTGCCCTGACTGGGAATTGACCTGGTGACCCTTTGGTTCACAGTCCTGCACTCAATCCACTGAGCTATACCAGCCAGGGCAAATATCTATATTCTTAAAAACCCACCTTATGGTATAACCCATTTATAACCTTTGCTGACAAATGGCCTTATTTTTAAACACCTGCCTGTTGGCATATGTCCTATTGCCCAGGTCATTTTACAAATATATCCATCATAAATACCTCTGTTGATATATGTACCCCATTGGCAATACCTATTATATATTTCTTTATTCATATACATCTATCAATGTATCACTGTTTGATAGCTCCACATTTACTGGGTTATATACTAATAACTACCTTCCTTCCAGGTATAACTACATTGATAACACTGTAGACAAATCCCTTTCTTCTTAAATATTCACTGAGGACAACGCTCTCATTGACAACTCAATTTATAAATCTGATATGCAAACACCTGCCCATTGGATTTTTTTACTTTGAAAATCCCAGTTGAACATACTCATAACTATTTAGCTACTAGAGAGTACCTCTCATTGATAGTCTACATCGTCATATATCCCCTTTCTTAAATACTTCTCATTATGCCTCACACTGATGAGCACTTAAGATACAAGTTCCCCATTCACAGATCAACTTCACTGGCATACTTGTCACAAACCCAGGTTACAATATTCCCTATTCATAAGATTACGCCATTTTGAATATATCTTGTATTGATGACCTCCACTGACAAATCTCCACATTTATAAATTCCTGCCTGTGACCTTTTCCTGCCAAGATGGAGTCACAGTAACTGGATTTACCCTCATGCCTGGAATAAACAAAGAAAACAAAAATAGGCAAAATACATTGGGAAAAAATGGTTTTTGAGTCACTGGATGTCAGGCAATGATGAACAGTGATCTCTGAGCAAAGGGAAACAAATGAGGTTAGCCCTGTGATTGGTCCAGCATTATTTCCTTGAGAGGGATTTCAAGGCATTGGAAAGAGGGGGGAACTGAGGAAGACATTGGTAGATTCCCTAAGTTGAGAAAGAACTGAAAGTCTAAGGAGAACAAGGCAGCTAGAATTCATATGGCATACTATCAGAGAGGAGAAAACTTCACAGAGAGAAGACCCAGTTGATTTGCCTAGGTATTCTGTATCCTTGAGTGTTCTGTAGAGTACTGATCAGCACATGTATATGAGGAAACTAAAGCCAGGGAGAGAACCTTCTGAAAGGATAAGAGCAAATAGTAAGTGATGCTCACCACAGGGCTGTTCTCACTAGCCAGACTGGAAAAATAGGTCACTGGGTAGAGAATTCAGGAAGCTATTGTCTCAGTAGTGGGGATTAATTAGATATATCTAAAAGTTATATAAGCAAGACCTGTAAAAATTAAACTGTTTCCAAGTAACTTAGCTGTGTCCCAGAACAAAACTCAAGATAAGTTATAGGTATGCATAAATATACAACCCAACAAAGTTAAATTAGCAATGTCTGGCATTCAATCAAATATTACCAGACATGCAAAGAGGTAGGAAAATAGGGCACATAATGAGAATAATCAAGCAATCAACCAACCCAGAACTGACACAAATGTTAGAATTAGTCAAGAGAGATATTAAAAAAGTTACTATAAATGTATTCCACATGCTGAGAAAGTTAGTAGAGACATGGAAAATAGTGGGGTAAAGGCTCAAATATAACACTTCTACTTCTGGGAAAATGGAGATGTACTTTTCCTTATTCCTGCTGCTATGTCCAACAAAAAACCCTGGAAATGATATTCACACAATAAACAATATGATTCTGAAAGGTGGAATATAGAATGTAGACTGGCTGGGGACCTTAGGACCCCCAAAAGAGCATATTGGTGAGTTTCATGGGTTTTCCCTTTTTGCCTCATATATCTGAGACTATGCTGGAAAACCTGGCAACTTGGAATGTCAATTGACCCATACAAAAAACCCTAAAAAAAACAGTTTTCTCTAGTCAAAGA
>JAPYXV010002682.1:0-12917 GCA_028533065.1 Trachops cirrhosus
TAAATTTTTTAACTTAAACTCTGTTCTTGGCTTATCTAGCAATTCCAGTTACAAAAAACATATGTACTCTCTGTAATTCCTTTTTTGATGTATTTATTTTCCCAATAAATAATTAGATGATAAATATTCTTTAGAATTCAATAATTTAACCATATTTTTATTAAGTTAATATCCCCAAAGGACAAAATTATTTAGTTATAAATTTCTGTCTATAATACTTGTATGCTGATATTTTACATACTTATGACTAAATTTATACACTTTCTGATTCCAACAGAATAATAGTTATACATCTGAATTAAACTAATTTTGAGTATACTGAGTTCAAACTTTCTAAGTGTAATTAACTTAATTGTATTAGTTATATAATATTTAATATTGCTTACAAAGCAATACAATTAGTGAAATGCATTGCATTTAAACTGTTAGTCATTCTTGAGAACTGACATTTGATGTTTTAATCATTCATAATTTTTAAAATGCTTTGTTGTAGTACTTTATAATGTCAGGTGAGAAGAGTACTCAGGAAATGCTTTATTTACATAGCTGAGATTTCAGTTTTATGCAAATCATGCTGACAAACATATTTATAGTTATGTGGAACCAGCTGTTTGGAGAATATGATGCCAAGAAGCAGAGATGGGAGACAGAGGGAGTTATGGAGAGTTTTAATTTTCTCTGTCCAGTTATCTGTTAGCTTCAGATACGCTCAGTCCTTGATGTGAGATAATAATTTCACGATTTGCCTAAATTTTCCCATAAGCTTTCTCTTCTATTTGCATATTTGACAATTAAATCTAGAAGAGTTGCTATGTATCAGGCACTGATAAAATCATTTTGTAATATTTGGCCAAAGATCAACTCATAAAGTAGACACTATTGTTTCTCCAACATTGCAGATAAGAAAACTGGGCTCTTGTCTAGGCTCAGGTGGGTGGTTATTCTATTGGTTTCACCTGGGGTTACACGTGAAACTTCAGACATATGGCAGCTATGTATGTAGTGTGAAGTGTGAGTATACAGCAATACATCTTTGCTAAACAATGGAATAAATAAATGAAAATATTTACCATTTAAATAATCTGTAAGGACTTAAGGACAGCCATTTAGCATAAATGAGACTGTATGAACTTAGAATAATAATATTTCAATTAACAATAACTAATATAAATAACTTTCAAATGAAAAATTTACTCCAAGACAATGTTCTGGGTAAGTTACAAACTTTTCCCTCTCATTCGCCTCTCACAATGGCCTTACTATCCTTTTTAGGAAATGAAGAAGCAGGGCTTAGAGAAATAAAAGCACCTGACTAAGGCCATAGTGTCCAGGAGGAGTGGGTTTCAGTTTGGAATCTAATTCTAGCTCACTTTTAAGCCTGTACTTTTTCAATAAGCATCTATATTATGATTAAAGTAACGAGTAACAGAGCAAAAGAGAATAAAACATCTAAGGTGAAGAGAATATGTACTGAAAGATACAACTAAGGCATGTCAAAATAACAAAGAAATGTAAACCTTTAGTAACTGTTTCTAGTGTAGTTTAGTGTAAAAAAAAGAATTTAAAAACATCAGAGTAGGATTTAATTTCTGACACCGTGTATAGGTTGTATAGCCTTGTATCTTTTTATTTGTCTCTTTAAAATACAATATAACAAGCAAGCAAAATATAACCAGAGACAGTGAAATTAAAAACAAACTGATAGTAACCAGAGGGGAGATGGGAAGGAATAATGGGGGAGAATGGGGAAGGGTTTTCAGGAGCAACTATAAAGGACACATGGGCAAAACCAAAGGGGGCTGGAATCAGAGGAAGAGGTGCGGATGGCTAGGGTCAAAGGGAGTGGTGGGGGGACAATGCAGACAACTGTACTTGAACAACAATAAAAAATGCAATATAACAACTACTATAGAAAAATGTAAGACCTAAGTGTGAAATATATAATATTTTTAATATTTTCTAGGTAAATTAAGAGTTGAACTTAATGGCATAAAAGTCATTTGTGATTATGTATAAGAAACTATTATCATTTGGAAAGTAGATTTGACTTTATGTTGAATTTAATCCAGTATCTTTTCCCTTAGATATTTCATGGAAAGCAGCTTGGTAACTTAAATATAAATAAATAAATATATAAACAAACAAATAGACTTTGGTCAGAGCTGAAGAACAGTAATGAAGAAAAAAATGTATACAAATGATTCAGAGGCCAAGACATGGAAATGTATTTCAGAAGCTAATTGTGAACCATGATTCTAAATTCAAAGTCTAATGATTTAGTTAATTGGACTATAATTTTCTCTAGTGGAAAGCAAATACATATAAAACCAAACCTCTAAATCATTATTGTAGAACATTTCTTCAGTTATTTTTGGAAACTCCAATTATTAAAATAATTTAATTTTAATGAGTTTTAGAAAATGTGGTTGTCTGAATTTTTGTTCGTTTACTTGTTTGACTTTAATATGAAGTTGCACTTGAACTGTGAGGTAGATATAGTGGACTGTCTTTCTCAATTTCCATTCCAACTTCCCTTCTTAGAGAAGTTGGAAAGCTACAACTTTACTCCTCATATTCCCTTACAGCTTTGGTTCTGTATGAAAAAATAAATTTCACAAATTAGGAACATCTGCACAAGGTTTGGAAGATAAAAATGAAGCAGCAGCCAATATCCTGATTGTTTTTTTACTTTTTGGTGGAAAACAGGATTTCGGACATTTGTAGATTTCTGTAGCCATCATTCAAGACTCTTCATCCAGGTTCCAAAATGTTAAGAAACACCTGTGGCATCAGTAGTGAAAACTTTCTTGATTCTGAATTTTTATTTGTTAAGGTTCATTGTCAACGGTGTAAACCTGAAGTCTGGTTTCAATCCTCAGGGGTAATAATAGAGTGGTGCTATGGTATATGGGAGCTATTCCTTGTTGGTATTGATGACCCGGTTCCTTTGTGCAAGGGACATAAAGAAATAATAGAAATTCTACATCTTGATGAAGGTGTATGTTACGTGCATATGTGCATTTTTCAAAACTCACTATAGACACTTTATTATATTTACATTTCATTAAAATAAATTATTGGGAAAAACAAGACACATAATAACTTATGAAAATAAACAAATAATACTAGTATTAGATTAGATTTTGTCAGTAAACTGAAATTAATCTTTGGAGATGTCATTGGCCATTGTTGAAGTGACTAACATGATTGTAAACATGTGTTGTGATTTATTGCTTCCTCCTTCTTGTTAGGTGATATCACTTCTTGGACAGAAGTCCTCAAGAAAGCAGGAGAAGATAGTAGACACTCACCATGCATAAAAAGAAATCAAAGTAGATGCCAATTCATTAGCATTATGTTTTTCTATTCAGAATGTTTGGGAAATTAAATATTGAAAAATTATAAATGATAATTTATTTGAACTACTAAAATGACAGAATTATCTGGACAAGCTATGAGGTACCCTTTCTGTTCAAAGCCTACTAATGATGTTATAAAACCATATAATCATCTCCTGACATTCATCAAACATTATAGGTATCAGGATATTCAGGACTTATTAAATGTATTAGTTTAAATGTAATTGGTTCATAAACAGAGATGTGTGGAAGTCTGACTACTGAGAGATGTGATTAGTGTATTTTGTAAGCATTGCTTGAAATGTTAAAAAATACCAGTTATGTTTTGCTTATGAGACCTGGGAACCAACAGTAGCATTTTAGACTTTGTTATAAGGAAGATAAACTTATAGATGGAAATCTGCTGTATTTTAAGTGGCTTATTAAGCCCACCACTAGATTGCAAATTGAAAATAGCATCAGTGAGCAATCCTCTGAATAAAATGATGTGAAATCTATGATTGCACAAGTAACAGGTTTCTGTGATCAATAAATGCATAACAAAGACACAGGAAAATAAACTGATAGCAGCAGAAGTAAACTACAGGAAAATTTGTTCTTATAAGTACTTGATTTACCATTTTACAAATAGCATGTTTCAAAGTGATCATATTCCAATTTCTAGGAGAAGCCATAAGACAGTACTTTGGTCTGTTACAATAGCCCTGGCTTGTATGGCTCAGAGGATTACACACCAGCCTGTGAACCAAAGAGCCACTGGTTCAATTCCCAGTCAGGGCACATGCCTTAGTTGCAGGCGAGATCCCCAGTCAGGGGAGCACAAGAGGCAACCACACATTGATGTTTCTCTTCCTCTGTTTCTCCCTCTTTTCCCCTCTCTAAAAATAAGTAAATAAAATCTTAAAAAGTATAGTTATATAAGTTGTTTCTGTATTACTATTATTTGTGTGTCTGCCTCTAAATAGATTTTTGTATCTGGAGAGCTATAGGAAAAATAAGAAAAATAAAACTCTTGCCTTTATTTGCTCTTTCAAGTTATCACTCTTGGAGTTGTATTTTTCCAGTTTGTATCTAGAAATTTTAATGAAGAATACAGTAAAAAGACTACATATGTGTGCACATATATACACACTAATGCAAATACACATCCATATGCATGTTATTAAGTATATATCAGATTGTATGTTGAGGAGAAACTTATTTCTTTCTCTGCATAAAAATACATTTATATACTTAATGATTGCTGAGAAATAGAGGAAACAATTATTTATAAAGAGACAAGATGCCTTCTTAGAGGGCAAGAACAAAGATCTCATTACCTTTTTCCTAAAATCTGTATTTCTTTATACATGTGAGAGTGAGCCACACTGCTCATTAGAGCAATGACTCCCCTGATATAAAAACCACAACCTAAAAAAGAAAAATAAAACCTGTGGTCTCGATCCTGCAGAAACAGACTAACAGTTGTGAATACAAACCCACATCTATGACGTTGTTGAGCCTGGAATCCAGCATAGCCTGAGCTTCCTGTGGGAGGCTAAACTTAAATAATATCTCAGTTGAAATGTAAGGCCAGATTTTATTTAAAATATCCTTACTATATCATATTATTATATAGCTGGTGGGAAGAAAATTTTTCTTTCTCTTACACTATAGAGGTGGTGATTATTTACAGTAGTTGCTTGTGTCTGTCTAGAAGAGACTGCTGCAGCCTTGTTGCCTGGATCAAAAACAATGTATGCTAGAGATGATTGAGGTGCAGTGGCCACAAGTGAAAGATTTCTTGACACCTCTGGTGAGCTTTCTCCAAGCCCGAGGACACAGCACAGGTGGTGTTTGTAAAACACCCCAGGCTCAAATGTAGGATCAAGCATGACTCTTTTTTTTTTTTTGAAATAGGAGTCAGAATTCAGTTGTCTTTTTGAATCCTTACAGGGAAGCGGAAGCCAGGTAGGAGAGAACATTATGGGATGTGAGACTGAAAACCATCTTTAAAGATACTTTGTAGCTCAAACTGGTATAGTAGAATATATACATTATTAATAAATTAATAAAAGCTTCCTAAGTTCCTACAGTATGTATTGAATTCATGTAACCTATTTTTCCAAAAGATAGCTAGGAAGACTCAAATGTTTTTCAAAATTAAAAAAAAATCTAGTGATTACAGAGCACTGTAAACTTGTATATACTTGGTAACCAAGGACTCAGTTTAATGAGGAACAGGGAATAATCAAATAAAGGAAGATCTCTTTCTAGATCAATATTATTATTGGAGTATAAAGTGGCAATGATATTTACCACTAGTAACAGCTGAAATCAGAAGTTTATGTCCTTCGACTAAGAAAAATAAAAGAGTTAAAAATGATTTTTAAAAGTTAACCTCAAAGTCACTGGAAATGAGTAAGTTGTTACACTTGATTAGGAGGAAAAAACTCTTGCCCTAAAATGCCTATCTTCCTTTAGCTACATGATCTGTTTGCTAATTAATAATCAAAGTAGAGCCTGAGGCAAGTTTGGTACAGTAATTTGTTAAAGTAAAAGTGAAATTTAAAATGTGCTGTCAGTTCTAACTGAGTTATGACAAAATCCCCAGGATTAAGATTTTTTGGGAAATAACAGTTTGAATTTAAAAGAAACCTTTTAACAAGAAAGTAAAACTAACTGGAGAGTAGTTTTATAAAATATATTTTAGAACTTTATTTTTCTAAGGTATTATGATGAACAGGAAATATTTTTTTAGGAAAACATCATGAATTAAGGGTAGATAATGGAATAATAGAGGCTAAAGAGCTCTGGCAACAGCACTCACTCATCTGAAGAATCTTTCCTTCAAAATAAGTTAAGAGCACGTCTGACACAGAGCATCATGGGAGATGTTGTTGACAGTTAGCTTTGTATATATAATTATACAAATAATTACAGAATTATGCATATAAATTTATACAAATTAATTGTATAATTATGTATATATACAAATGCACACATTATGTATATATAATTTATACAAATAAAAATGTTATTTTGAGCTCAGGCTTATCCTGGAGGATGTATTAAGGAATTTTTAAAAAGAGTAAAAGATGATGTCCATTCAAGAAAATCATACTCTTTTAAAGAAAATGTATCCTACATATGTCATTTGCTAATGATGAAAAAATCCATTATGTGTTTGAACTGATGGTTAGAATTGTTAGGGTAGTGTAGAGTTTTTGGTGGTTTTGTAACCAATCAGGTAAGACATGAATGAGGCTTGGAAAGATGTAATTATATTAAATACCAGAACAGTGGTGTACATGTTAAATAATGGACGAAAACCTTCACCATAAAGAAGAAAATGAGTAAAACATGTGAGATAACAGTCTGGACCAGAGTGAACCATTTTAATTAGGAAAAATGACAAATAACTTTTGAAAGATTATTTTGTAATACTTTAAATCTGAACCCAGGGGTGGAGGGTTCTGAAAAATAAAATAGCTATAATTTTATTTGCAACCTTCCTTGATTATAGTTTAAAGTTAGATACTGAACAGAACCTCCAATATGGACTTTGATGAACTACATCTCCTGGTATTTACATTCCTCTGTAGTCTTTTTCTGCATTAAAAAAAGGAGTGATCTGTGAAATAAGTAGAGTCTTGCAAAAATGACAATGTGTGCTGAGATGAGGTAAAGGCAGTATGGCCACTTTGTGCTCAAAGGAATCACTCACTCTGGGGAAATCATAAGAACACTCAGGCCAATGGAGAGAAGCCCTAAGGAGAGAAGGTTGAAATGGTGAGATAGCAAATGCTTCAGCTACTAAACAAATGAAATTTTTTTAAATTTTATTTTAATCATTATTCAAGTACAGTTTTTTGTCCTTTACTCCCATTCCAGCACACCCACCCATCCCTTCCCTCCTCCCTCCCATTTCCAACCCCCCTAGTTTTTGTCCATGTGTCCTTTATACTTATTCCTGTAAACCCTTCCCCTTTCCCCCTGAATTTCCCCCAAAATTCCCTCTCCTCTCCCCTATGGTCACTGTCAGCCTGTTCTCTATTTCAGAATGAAAAATTCTCCATCTTTAAGATTATTGGCAAATACATGCAAAAAGGAAATACAGTACCAACACTCTATGTCTAATATATTAAATATTTTAAATATTTTCTGGTAATCAATGGCATTTTTCTTGATCCAAATATTTATTCTAAGGGCTAATGAATTTAGACAAGTATATATGTGCATATGTACTAGGTTGGCCAAAAAAGTCTGTTTATTTTTCTCATAAAATAAAAGACATATTTTTCATTTTCACCAATAATTTCATTTATTTGGTTATTTTGAGTTTGTTGCCTATCTCCCTCTATTTGCTTCTAGTGGGTAGAAGCCAGGGGTGCTGCTAAACATTTTCCAATGTGTAAGCCCCACAGAAAAGGATTATTTGGCCAAAATGCCAACGGTACCAAGAAACTACAAACCACTTTTGACACATTCAATCAGTCACAGCACCTTCTCCATACATTACACAATATTGTATTTTAGTTGTGTTTTTACCTTTCTTGATATAATAAAGCATAGTACACTGAAAATGTTGCATATTTTCTCTCATCTTCAATATTAAAATGGCTGCATAAAAATCACCAATTTTGTTTTTTTTAATGAATGCTGATGAGACAGCTGTCACAATACAATCTAACAACATTATTTCAAAGAAGTTAAAGGCAACTAAGCTCTACTAGAGACATTGTACAGAAAAAGCTAAATGAACTTTTTGGCCAACCCAATACATAAAAATACATATCTTAAATTATGCATCTTTTCTCATGAACACAAATGTTTCCTTTGTTTTGATTCAGTGAAAAAAATAAATAATGAGTTATTGAGAAAATTTACCTAATGTCAATAATAGATGCCAGTGATCCATTATTAATATGGTCAGCATATTCCCAGAGTACCTGAGTTGTTCCTTTCTGCTGTCTCATCCATTTTAGCCAAGTTAAGGTTTGATAATCTTAGGTAAATGCTAATGTGATGCTTTAAAAAACTCCAAAACTGAACTAGCTTAATGGTCACCTTTGAAGAAATATGAATATTCTTCATTCTGAGACAAAATAATGTGCTGCTTGAGCAGGTGATGAAGTTCTTGAGGGGATGGAAATATGCTAACTCAGAAATGACTTAACTTATTAAATTCTCATTCACTGACATTTATTGTAATTTCATCAGAATAAATGCAGTGCTGACAAGTTTTAAATAGGATTGAATCTACTATTAAAGGTTTAGAAATTCTGAATAGAATATTAAAATATTGCATGTTTTACAGGAAGTTTTTGTTTTACTCCAAAGTCATTACTCATGTAATCAACCTGATTCTTAGTTGTAAGGGAGGAGAGCTGCTTTCAATTATATATTAATTTTGAAAATAGTTTTTTACATAAAAGTGCAATAAGAAGAAAATAATTTCCTGCAAATATAGAGAGAACAGACATTCTTTCTAGTCTGCAGAAAAAAAATTATTCTAGAAAAGGATTTGCAATGCTACTGGCATCCTTTTTTCACTCTCATGTTTCACATCAAAATAGGCTTAGTTATTTTTTGAGTGGGCTAACATATTCTTTTAAGTTATTTCATTGATATTCTTTCTGTATGAAAAACTAATCATATCTAATATTTCAGAATTCACATATTCCATCCTCCAAGCATAAGAATGGAAATTAGTGGCAGAAAATTATTCCTAATCCACCTTTTTCTAACCTTAAATCCTTTGTTCCAAAAAGTTGTGAGTTATGTGCCTAGCTGCATAAAAGCATGTAATTTAACAATTAATGCTTAAGTGGAAAAAGATGCATTTATGCCTATAACCACATAGGAGTACAAGAAGATCTGGAGACATGCAATTTCATTGAAGCTTGTGTGTGTAACCTTCAATGTCTACTTAATTAAATATGTCAGTTGTAGTTTTTTATGCAAAATCTACCCACAAAGAAATTTTGAACAGATTCCTGAGTGTTGTACCTATTACTATGTCTTTTTAGGTGAACCTCTTTTTCTTCATGGTTAGAGAAATTTCAAATAATCTTATTATTATGGATTAAATTGTAGATGTTGATAAACCTTAGTTAAACTTATTGTAGTGATCATTTTTAATCATTATATTTTATACTTGATACTGGTATGTCATAAAACAATTACACCTTAATTACAAAATTATGGTTGAAGTAGAAGCTAGCTGGTTAAAATGAAGGAAAATTTCAGAATAAATTAGGATTATCATTTGGTTTTTATATATTGGAACTGTGGGGAAAAAAGAAAAACCCAGGTGTGCATTAATATGAATAACATCTTGCCCATCAAACAAGAAAAGTTGTCTTCTATAATTAGTAGAATACGAGTACAAAAATATACATGTGACATTCAAACATATCCTAACACTGGGAGCTAAATTGTATAAAATTATTAAGAAAATTTTGTAAGAAGCACATATATTCTGTATTCCTTTTTATCCGTGTAACTTTATGTAGTTGTTGTTGTTTTTTTCTTTTACAAGCTGTTATCAGAATTATTTGAAAATAAACACCCACTCTAATGAAGGATAAATGACCACTGAAAATCAATACAATTTTTCAGTATTTTGTTTTTGTATAATTTTACCAATAAAATTTGCTTTAATTTTGTATAATATAACATATATGTCTTATACCTTGGAATTGCTAAGGTGTTTCTGTACACAGGTACTTGATGATCCATGTCATATAACAATTGTATAAATCAAAAGCAAATGTACAGGAAGGTATAATTTTTTGTATTTTGTTATGTCTAAAACTTTCTCAAAGAATGTAGAGAGAGAGGGAAGATGGCAGCATGATAGGAGGGAGCAGATTCCACTTCGCCCAACATGTGGGAGAAAATCCTAACTGATCTATGGAGGAATACAGTGAACAGCCAACAGTACCACAGCATATATGAAAATAGGAGATCAAAAATTGTAGCAGACATTGAAAAACCAGATGGTGAGGAGAGTGCTTCAGGATAATAAGGGCCCAGGGATCAACTCGGGGACCAGGGAGATTGCAGCCCCAGGACCAATGCTCCCGTGTCTGCCTCAGGGCTCTCAGGAGAGAGCTGGGTCAACCACTCTCTCCCCAGCCAAACAGGGATTGAGCAACACCAGGGGAGGCCTGGTTGCTTGAAGGCACAAATAGGGCAGTGAGGACTGAGTGGCAATCACACAGGGGCTGTGAGCATCCACACATAGCCCTGGGAAGAGTGTGCACCAGAGTATGTGCCACAAAGTGCAGCCTGGCCACATGCCTGAGCCCACAACCCAGGGATAGTGTGTTTTGTGGAAGACGCAGACCCCACAGCCATGAACACGGGGAAGGCGCAGATGCTCCACAGGATCCTGGGAGCCTACAACTGTGAACTCGGGAGAGCATGCTTAGGAGGGCCCGGATCCCACACCCAGAGCCCAGGCACCAGACTGGCTCTGGGGACAGTGAGGGGCTAGCCCTGGGGGAGGCTGACTGAGTGATGAATGGGAAGGGAGAAAAGCCTAACCGATGGCCCCTCAGCCTGCTGAAGCCAGCAAGAGCAGAAAAACCAGTTTGGCCAGTTTGAAACCAATAAGAGGTTTTTTTGTTTGATTGTTTGATTGTTTTTGTTTTTTTTAAGTAACTTTTTATTTTTTAATTCTTATTATTTTTATACCTCTCAATTCCTTATGCTTCTCTTTCTTTCTTTCTAATATTATTCCTTCTTCCTTTCTTTCCAAATTTAACTCTTTTTCATGCCATCTTCTGCTTTTTTCCCTCTTTTTTTTTGAACCGTCAAGTTATTGCATATTTGTATTATCATTTTTTCATTATCCTTACACTTTTATTTTAATAGTATTTTGGTATTCCTCTTCTTTCTGTATGGTCTTCTTTGCTTGGCTGGTTATAATGCAACATTTGACAGGTTTCCCCAGTTATCTCATATGTAGTGTATTGCTAATTTACTGTCTTTCATTTGTGTTCCATTAGTATACTATTCAGGGTTCTATATTCCCTATTCTTGTTATCTAGATCTCATAGATTCTGTGATATGATTCTTGCTCTAATATTACTGTAAATAATAGCTATTCAATACAATTCTAAATACTACACAACACCCCTCCCAGAACTTAATCCCACTTCACAGTTTCCAGAACTCTATTACTGTAGTGGTTAACTCTATTATCTCACACACTACACCTATTTACTATTCTTTATTTTCACCCTACCTCAGAATCTGACCTCCCACAACCTCACTGCTTTTTAGATCCAACTCACAATCCTTTCCTCCCCAACAAGAGTATTATCTTCTTTCCATGCTTTCTAAAAAGTGGCTAGTTGGATGGAAGATGACAGTTAACACTATACATAGACAAAGGACTTCCTATATCTTCTCTAATGGCTGATATTGTAAATATCATAGAATACTATATTGCTGCCTTAAACTGTCTTGCTTACCCCTCAAACTGATCACAAAAAAGATAAGGGGGAAGCTGTGAACACCAGCATACCCCAAGGAGACTGCACCACTGAATCTCACAGGCATTCTACCGCAGAAGTTCACACCATAAACCCAGGGAGCCAGAACACATCAATGTAAGAAGCAGAGGCTAACAAGAAGAGTCTCACGAACAATGGAAAGAAAAAGAAACAATCTCCAAATGAAAGGAAATAAGGAAACCTCAGAAAGAATGCTAAATGAAATAGAGGCAACTCAACTATCAGATATGGAGTTCAAAGCGATGGTTATCAGGAAGCTCAATGAGCTCACAATGAGCTTCCTGAAACTATATTGAAGATACAATGAACTCACTGCAAACTATGTCAGCATGAAAAAGGAAATAGAAACTATCAACAAAGGCCAAGAGGAAATGAAGAATACAATTTCTGAAGAACACAATAGAAGGAATCAAAAGGAGGATCGATGACGCAGAAGATTGGATCAGCAAATTGGAAGACAAAGTAGAAAAAAACACCCAGAAAGAGCAAGAAAAGGAAAAAAGGCTCAGAAAGAAAGAAGAGGGATTAAGAGAAATGAAAAAAACTATGAAATGTAATAATATCCATATAATAGGGATACCAGAAGGAGAAGAAGAAGAGCAAGGGATAGAAAACCTATTTGAAAAAGTAATGATGGAACACTTCCCTAATTTGATGAGAAAAAACATCACACAAATCCAGGAAACACAGACAGTGCCAATCAACAAGAACCCAAAGAGGCCCCCTTCAAGACACATCATAATTACAATGGCAAAATTCCAAGACAAAGAGAGAATCTTAAAGGCAGCAGGGGAGAAACAGGAAGTAACATACAAGAGAGCCCCAATAAGGCTAGCAGCTGACTTCTCAAAGGAAACACTCCAAGCCAGAAGAGAATGGCGAGAAATATTCCAAGTAATGAGAACCAGAGGTCTGCAACCAAAGCTACTTTACCCAGCAAGGCTCTCAATCAAGATAGAAGACCAAATAAGAAGGTTCCCAGCAAAGGAATTCTAAAAGAATATGCCTCCACCAAACCAGCTCTGCAAGAGATGCTAAAGGGACTGCTTTA
>JAPYXV010002683.1:0-12914 GCA_028533065.1 Trachops cirrhosus
TCTATTTCCTATTCCAGATTGGGGAAGTTCTCCTTTATTATTTGTTCAAATAAGTTTTCCACTTGTTGTTCTTCCTCTTCTCCTTCTGGTACCCCTATAATTCAGATGTTGGAACGTTTCAAGATGTCCCGGAGGTTCCTAAGCCTCTCCTCATTTTTTTGAATTCTTATTTCTTCATTCTTTTCTGGTTGTATATTTTTTTCTTCCTTCTGGTCCACTCCATTGATGTGAGACCCATCTTTCATTCCATCACTATTGGTTCCCTGTGCATTTTTCTTCATTAAACTAATCGTAACCTGCATTTTTTCATCTAATTTGCAGCCAAAATCAACCAATTCTGTGAGTATCCTGATCACCAGTGCTTTGAACTGTGCATCTGATAGGTTGGCTATCTCTTGGTTTCTTAAAAGGATGGGTTCTTGGGCTTTCAATTCTTCTTCTGTTTGAGCCATCTTTTCGCTGTTTTGTTTTTGTTTTTGTTTTTTTGTTGTTGTTTTTTGGTCCTATCGAACTCCTGTAGTGAGGGGCGGGGCCTTAGGAGTTCACCAGGGCAGGGCACCCAGTCACTGGGTTGTGACTCTGTATATGGGGGTGGGGTCCGAGAAGGAACAATGGTGATTGCCCTGCTCTTCACAGGACCCCAGACCCCTCCACTGCTTTCCGCAAGCCAACTGGGCCCCCGTGGCACCAATTCTGGTGTGGGTGGGCCTGTGCACCCCGCAGGACCTTCCTTTTCAGTCAATGACCCAAAGCTCTATTTCCGGTGCTGGGACCCTGAGTTGCGCCCAGTGCCTTGCTTCACAACGGCCGCCTCATTGGGTCTGCCAGTTGCCATCCCCTGGCCGGGGCCCACCAGCCACCGCCGCTTGTGCGCCCAGGGTCTGCCTGCTGTGGACTTGCGTGCTGCTCTGGTTGCTCAGCTTTCTGCTCCTAGTCCCTGGCCCGGCCTAACTCCACCTCTCCTACTGGTCTGGATGAACATGTCTATTTTTAAATCCTTGGGTGTCTGACTTCCATACACTTCAACTTTCTGTCAGTTCTGGTTGTTATTTTGTTTGTATATTGTTGTTGTCCCTATCTTGGTTGTGCGAGGAGGCACAGTGCGTCTACCTATGCCTCCATCTTGGCTGGCAGTCGAGTCAGGCAAAGATTTGAATACTGCTCAAGATGAACTGTTATTTTTAGGTAAGCTTTTCCAAAACAACTTGTTACTCTTTCTTTGTTTTATGAATTAAAAGAATTTACTCAGAGTCTGTTCTTTAGGAGCCCCACTCAGTGAAATCATAGAAAAAAAATGCTTCAGCTCAGGCAATAAGTCCTGCTGAAAATTAAGAGCTCCAAGAACTGAAGAGAGCCCCTGACATTAAAATTAATAATATAAAAGCACATAAAAACAAAACACCAGGAAGAGGTACCAAAAGAAACTTTCCTGATATTGGTGTAACTCCCCATTAATCAGATTATTAGAAAGAGGAGTTAAAAGAGTATAGTTAAAAAGAGTTTTGTAAAAACATACAATAGGAACATCAGGGCAGATTTCCAAGATGATCCTCTAACAGGGTCATATTCAAGTCTGCACCATCCTATTCAATGATCGCTCCACATTGGGCAACAAGCACTGACAGTCACCTTCTGCCTGTCCATTTGCTTGCCTTGTTGTTTAAGCAACACATAGAAAGAATTGTTTAATTTGAAATTTTACTATATGGCAAAAAAAATTTTTTAAAAGTTATATAAAGTATAAGAAACTACAGATCTATGCATACAAATGTTTTATACCTTTGAACCATCAATCAACCTCCCTCCTTCCCCCTGCCTTCCACACCCAGTGGGGATGAGCATCATTTTAGCTAAACTCAGTGTCAGTCTTGCTTCCTCACTATCTTTACCTGTCCTTACTCTAACAATTCCCCTCTTGGATTCCAAACTGGTCTTTACCATTAGAGTATGCAAACCCAAGATCATTCACCCCCATAACCTACCGTCTGCATGGTCATCCCTTTTTATTTGGTTGTCTTTGTTAATGTGACTTTACTGTTCCACTGTCTTCATCAGCACAACTTCACTATTCCAGCAAACTCTGGCGCAGGGAGATAAAAGTTTACTATTTATTCCCAATACTTTTTGAAACCCTAACCTCAAAACCCTTGCCTGGCAACATCCACCAATTCTAAACCATGGTATAACAATTCGTTACCCAATTCTAATCAAGCCTGAATACTGAAAGACCCATCAAAAACAATATAAAAATCTCATAAATAGTATAATGTTGCCCACCCCTTGCAAGAAGCTATTAAAATTTTGTCAAGTTAGAGAGTTTCCTTTCAATGGTAAGTAACAAACTCAGCTTTAGGAACCCAGCATTCTTGGATGTGTGTTCTCCTTCTTAGTTACTAACTTAGTTAGTTACTTAGTTAGGTGATTATTGTATGTAAGAGATGTGTGTGTGTGTGCGCACTTGCAATTTCATCCATAATGAGAGAGGTTTTTATATCTACTGCTAATATGATTGCTGTCTTTCATACCTTTTCTATCATTACATTCATGCTTCACCCTATTGAACTTCCTATAAGCTTTCTTCTGTATTCTGTGTTCTCCATTCATTTTCTTTTTGTTCTTCTGGTATGGTAAGGAAAGGTCCTACATTCCATGCATCTAAAAGACTACAACCTTGAGCCCTCAGCGGTGGGGCTCAGTTGGTTGGGTGTCATACTGCAAAGCAAAAGGTTGCCAGGTCCATTCCCAGCCATGGCACATTCCTGGGTTGTGGGTTTGCTCCCACCCCTCCATCAGGGTAAGTGCAGTAGGTGACCAATAATGTTTCTCTCTCACATCAACATTTCCATCTCTCTCTTCCCCACCTTCCTCTCTCTCTAAAAATAAATGAATAAAATCTTCAAAAAATAAATAAATAAAAGACTACAACCTTGAACCTATGGACACTAGGCTAAAGATGATCACAGTCCTCCAAAGGATTGTTCTAATTCTCAAATCTCTCCCTGGTCACATTGGCTACTCCAGGTGCAAGAGTTTGCATGGAACCAAACTGGCTAGTCCAGTAAGGTCAGTGCTGCCTCCACATGAACTGCTGCATCTCTACAGACACGTTACTTAGACAGCTTTGTTGTTCCTGAGGTCCTTTTAAGAAGCCTCCCTGAGAGGAACTAGACGGGATAATAGATTTAGTTGAAGTTTAGTTTAAGTTTTCCTTTCATTTTTAAAGAAAAGGTAGAATAATTAGAAGACTTGGGCCCTTGAAGTTTAATTTACTCCTTGAAAACAATTCAAGTTTCATCTTGCAAGTTAATGTTGGAACGGCTGTATTTATGCTGTTATCACAAAGTGCTTTCCCTCAAATTAAGAGCAATTATGGAGAAAGAGTACATTTGTTTTTAATACCTGATAAATCAGGCCCAAGACTGAGTTTATTTACTAAAATAATGGCTCAAAGAAATGTTTTATTTCGTATGTACTACTAGCTGATCATAGTTAATAATAATCATAAGTAGGTTTTACAGAGGTATGATAGATTATGATATCACCTAGTTATGTACTTTAGAGAGTAAATCTTACAGCCATGTATTTTACCAGTGTGTACAGCATTTGTATATAGTAGGTGCTCAAGAAAATGTTTGTGTTATTATTTCTCTTCACTGTACTTGCTCAGGCACTGGGGCAACTCACCTTAGTTTTGTAGCAAGTTTGGTGAACCTACTAACTGACGCTTCTGCCCCTGGCATGATAGCGCTCACCCACTGACTTTTGACCACTGCTAAAAGCAGCCTTGAAATAAGCCACACACTAAGGATGCTATGAAAAAAAATTTAAACACTACTTTCACCTTATACAAAGTGTTGATATCCCCTTAACAATTTTTTCCTCTCACTATACTTATTTCTCTCACTTATCTACTTTACAGACAAATTAGCAACCACACATTGAAGGTAAGGGGCTGAAATAAATAACTGAAGAATGTTACTGTAGAAATACAGAAACTGTCAGAAAATTTATTCTCCAGAAGAAAATAACTTTCTTAGCCATCTACCAAGGGGACGTCTGATCTGCTTATCTAAGAACAGATGAGAACTGTTACCTAGTTGCTGTGTAGACCTGACTTCTATTTGGGGGCGGGGGAGAGGGTTAATCAGTGTAACTGAACTCCCTTCTGATTCTAAGCCTGAATTTAATACTGGAGAAAAAAAGTGGAGCCCAACACAACAAAATTCTGGATTCCGCGTCCCGCCCCCCACCCAACTCGAAAATAAAACCCTCACCCTCTATCTCACTCCTTATTTCCGGGGTGACCTAGTTCCGCAAGAAGGAAAAGCAGCACTGGGCTGTGCCAGGGTGAGCACAGGTACTATTCTGGCAGGGCTGTAGCGCCGTAGCCGGAACAAAGTCTGAGCCAACTAGCTTCAAATCACTGCGTTAATTCTGAGGGACTTTGATCTCTGTCCCTGGCCGGGAGTACACTAACCGAGGAAAGCAGACTGGCCCTGCAGAGAGGTTGAAGAAGTGGATCAGGCCCCCTGGCCACATTTCAGATGCAGGGGAACGCTGGGGTAAGCAGGCTTGGACTCTCCTGTTTATGTTCCGTGACTGGGACACAGCTGGCTTTGAATAAGGACATTAAATACACAGCACTTATAGTTTGGTCTCGGGCCTGTGGCACTTGGCCACTCGTCTTCCACCAGCCAGGCTCCCGGCTTAGGTTTTGGCGACACAGGGAACACCCCTTTAGCTAGCAGTCACACCTGTTCAGTGTTTCTCCACTCCGTGCCTCCGCCCTAGCGAACGCCTCCCGCTCCGCCAGGGATCCTGGTGCAGAGCGGAGGAAGGAGGCAGAGAACTAGGGCCCGGCCTTCTCCAGCGGACCGCCGAGGGGCTGGCAGCGGAGGGCTGGGGCGGGGAAGGGTGTCTGAGAAGGCGGGAGAGGTCAAAGACAGGCGGAGAGGGGCATGGGGAGGACCGGCAGAAGGGGCGTCGCTGCTCGCGTTACGCTTCCAGAGCCAGCGCCAGAGGCGGCGGAGCCGAGCCGCGGAGAAGATGGGGTTTGTACCAGCCTCGGCATTTCTCCTCGCAGCCCTGGCGCCGCGGCCCCTCGCCGGGCCTTGGCGCCTGTTAGGCCGCGCCGGGTGAGCGCGGGCGGCGGCCAGCGGCACTTCGCCCCGGGCTGGAGGGGAGGGCGCGGCGGGGCCGCGGCTGGGGGACTCCGCGAGCCAGGCGGCTCGCTCCTCTCCGGAGCGCACCAGCTCCAGCTGCCTCCGGGCGGCGGCCGGGACGGAGCTCCCTGCGAGCCCCCCGGGGGCCGGCAGCGGTTGGGAGGCGGCGCGGGGCTCGACCCCTGGGCTCCGCAGCTCCGCGCTCCCGGCGGCGGAGGCGTGGGATCCCGCGCCGCGGTAGCCTGGGAGCCCATGGCAGGCAGCGACGCGGATGGCGAGGGTCTGGCGCGCAGAGGCGGTGCGTCGCGGCGGCCGGCGGCCTCCAGCGGGCGGGAAGGCGAGGCTGCCGCTGACCGCCCCGAGCCGCTGTCCACTGCTGAAGCTCCGGCCAGGGGCGCCGAGCTGCCAGCTTGGATGCGTCTGTACTTCTACGGAATGCACGGGATCACCCTGGACGTGCTTGTGTCCTCCGCGCGGCTCTTCGCTCGCAGCCCCGACTTACGAATGCTGGGCTTCTCCTCGCCCTTCCGCTGCCTCTTGCACTTGCTCACCCACTTCGCCCTGGAGAAGGTGTACCTGCAACAGCGGCACTGCCCCAGCCCCTTCGTCTTCAATTTTCTTCTCTACCCCTCGGCGCACGTGGTTCTGCAGACCCTGGCGGGCCAGGCGCTGTTGCTCGGCCTGGGCGGCGGACTGGGGGGCGCGGCGGCGCCGGGGGCGCTGGACCTGGTACTGCAGTACATACTGGCGCTCTACCACTCGCAAGTGTTCCTGAAGCGCTTCCTGCGCTTGCGGTACCGACGGCGGCTGCAGCAGCAGCCACATGGCACGTACCTCTCCCCTCCTCGCACCCGAGCCCTCGCGGCGGCAGGTGGTGGGCGGCGAAGAACCCGTGGCCCCACGGGCGCTGAAGGAGCCCCCAGCAAGGGGCTGCCAGACCTGCTCCGCTTTCTTTTTTACGGAATGCACGGCTTTTTGGATGAGATTTTCTTCACCTTCTTCTTTAACGTGCTGGGGCAGAGGGACAGGGCAACCAGTGGCCACACGTCGCTCTGGTCATTCTTTATGTATGGCAGCTGCAGTTTCATGGTGGAAAAGCTCTATTTCCACCTTCACTACAGTCGAGGCTGGAGCACCTGGAAGCGGGTGCCCATCTACGTGATCTTCATCTACGTGTGGGAGCTGTCCTGGGGTCTGGGACTCCGCGCATGCGGCGCTTGTTCCTGGGACTATTCTCACTACCCGCTCAACTTCATGGGCCTCATCACCCTGATGTATTTACCTGGTTGGATATTCCTTAGTGTGTACCAGGACCTACTTTCCAACGTGTTGTGGCGTGTGCAGTACATACCAATTGACTAAAAAAGAAACAAAAACAAAACTCTGGGTTCCCACCAACCTATGTAATTTATGTTTACTCTTTTAAAACGGAGTGGGGTTTTCTTTTTTAGCATTTAAATTTTTATACGTTTTACTAAACTCTTCCAACATACGTATTTCATTCGATATTTTAGTTTTCTATCTGGAACCTATACATAATATACTGTGTGAAATATTTCTGGAAACACAACGCAAAGTACTAACTTGTCAATATTTTAAAAACCTTACAAACCCAAACAGCAGCAAAACCATTATATCTTAACATCGGAAAGTTGTGGGATTCACTCATTTGGGCATGAGGTGGGGTGGGGGTAGGGGTGGGCAGCATAGCTGCTATTTCAGTTTCCCCCGTGAGGAAATTCTTCAAATCAGAGATCAGTGACTTTTACAAGATTTATTGATATTTTCTGGTTTAATGGTGTGTTTACTTGCTTTTTAATCCCATTTCACTTTCGTCCCTTGCCATATTTATCAATGACTGCTGAAACTCAGTGTCTTGTACTCCTGAAACTGCAGTTAATAATTCTCAAAGTGCCTCCCTCTAGCACACAAAGTGAAAAGAAACTGACAAATATGAAAACATTCTGTGAATCGATTTTTAAATAAATCTTTTCTAGCAATTCCGACAGGTGACACTGTGTTAAGTATTTGATCTCTGTCCTGGAAATGATCGCTTTCCAACGTGGGTTAGCCTTAAACACCAAGTGTTAACTTGATCAGATCCTATGTTATCCATGGCTGTAAATGTTTGATACTGAGTAATAATGTAAAATGTTTGCCTTACATGTCCAAGGGCCAAGCCAGATTATACCATCATCAGTAATGTTTTAACCCTAATGGACCCTTTCTACATGGAGCTTCAAGAGTAAAAACAGTTCCTTGGAATAAAATGAACTTGAATGTTCACCTTAATTGCATTAGGCCTAATTGTTTTCTGTGAATAGAGATATGTGTTTTTTTGTGTATTTCTGCCATGGCTCACTTATAAACATGTTTCTTTTTGGGCCCACAGAGAGTTCTTGGGCCAAGCCTGATGTGTAATTCAAATTATAAATCAATGATAGCTCTTCAGTGACTCATTATTAATGTCTGGAAGCTCCAAAGTTAAATGAGACAAGGCAAACCATTTTAAGAAATTATGTCTAATTAATTAATAATACACTTTAAGTTTGTTTGCTGTTTTTATGATATTATTAAAAAGACTAATAGAATTGAGTATTGCTCAGCAGAGGATGACTAATAACTTGTTTTCATTATAAAGCTAATTAGGACAACTTACAACATGCACAAATGAATAGTTTCCTATTCAAATTGCTTGCTTACCCATGCTATAAAAGAGAACTTCTTTTTTTTTCTCAAAAAAGTGTTTCCTATGGCAATAAAAATAAATATGTCTTTAGATTCAAGTCGGACATAATTGTGTGAATACCATATTGTTTTAATCCACTACCTGAGGTTGTGAGCTAAATTATAAGTAATACTATATAATCACCCCCACCTGTGAAATGGATCATGTCAAACTGATTTTTTTATTCAGTCAAACCTGGGTACAAACTGTTAATAGTAAGCTAAAATGTTTGCAGAGAGTAAAAGTGTTACTTCATGATACTTGGTCAAGGGTAAGAGATTCCCATAAGCCATGGGGAGAAACAAGTGTAAGTATAGACACTAAGGTTAGGCAGATGCTGAACAAAATATTTGTAATTCCACTGTGACACGTGGGCAAGAATCCGAGTTAAGCACAGCGGCACTCCACACCACACATCCCTGTGAATATGTACCCAGATCCCTGACTTTTGAAATATTTGCTACATGCGCCTGCTTGCACTTCGGCCCTTCACTGCTGCTCTTCAGCCCTGCTCACCAGCATCCTCAGGGCCAGAAACCTGTCAGGAAGTGGAAAAGCCTGCTACTTTTTGCTGGTTTGTTTTACTTTTAGAGATAATCTTATTTAAAGGGAAGGTCAAGGTTTTCAGTCACTTGATTCATTCAAGAAATAGTTACTAAGAACCCATTTGCTAGGGACTTGCCTATACTCTGCAGATACAGTAGTGACCCAATGCAGACAAAACCTCTGCCCTTATGAAGCTCACGTTCTAGTGTTTTGATTTATATGAGATTATATTTATTTGCAAGGCTACTGTTTTAGTAATAGGCTGTGAGACTCAGTTGTTATGATGGCTTCCATAACAGTCTCTAGAATATCACTAAAGAAAAGCCAGTTAAGTCCCTCTGCAAGTTCTACAGAGAACTTGATAAATGTATATTCAGGAAGTGATTCTCCTGTCTGTTAACTCAGCACCTTGCTTTAGGGTGGTTTCTCATTCTGTGCTTACTCAACTTCTTACAAGTGATGTTTTGCTATAACTTTGAACCTTCAAAGACAAAGCAGGAAAAGAACCATCAGATCAATCAATTTAGTTACTCAGTAGTTCAGATATAGAAATGATAAAGTAATATAATAATAGGTAATACATAGGTAGCACTGCCTTCCAAGAACTGCTCTATATTATTATATATAAAATCTTAAGTACATATATATATCCATGTATATCTTAAATGATTGTATATCAGATATATCTTAAGTATAGATACATAATCTTAAGTAAATATATATTAAGGTAATACATACATATATATGAATCTAAAGAGAAATATAATTTTTTAAATTTTTCATGTTAACAACACATACAGAAATTCCCATGTTATTCAAAGACCCCAATAAGGTTGACAACCCACTTCAATATTTCAGATATTTCAATGACTTAGTGTACATAACTTTGAATATTTTATTATAAATATTTTGTATTTTCTATTTCAACTCAACAAAACACAGTGTAGAAAAATATGACCAGTCGTTCGTTTGGTCTTTTGTTATTTAAAAAAATTCTAATTCTAATGTATACTAGCACACAGTTACTTAAACCTATAACAAACTTTCTTTTACAGATGATGACAGTGAAACTGAAGTGGAAAGACGTCAAGTAACTTCCCATGTCATACAGCTATTGAGCAAAATTGAGACTTGAATCCAAGTACCTGGACTCCAAGGTCCATTCTTAATAGCAGTACTGTTGTGTTTCTGTCTACTGACCACAGTGATTTGGGGTCTCCTATGGGTTTCACCTTACGATCTGTGTTGCTCTTCCCTCCCCCATCAGAGATGCAAGGGTAGCTGCAGAAAAGTCAAACGCTAGTAGCAAAAACACTCCTTCATGTTGCGTTTTATTCCATGGAAAATAACAAGGGAGCTAACACCAGGATGCATAACTGACAATCAGCCACATTCTGATCCCCAGATGATAGTCTGCGTTCAAACAGTGCTCTGAAATAGAGTTCCTCATTTGAAGTGAGATAATCCTGAGTATAAGAATCACATGACAAAGTGTAAAACACCTCGTATCACAAGGTAGGAAAAAATACATATAATTATTTTCACTTCATGTAGTACTCAGAATGAGAATCACTGCAAGAGATAAACATCCCAGAAACTTAACTGGAATATTTTGCTGAATCATTTATTCTGAGTTTGATTAAACACCTAGGGTCTAAGAAAGTTCTTAATAGAAAAACATGAAGAAAGAAAACAGTAACAAAATGATTTTTGGTTCATGTTTAACTTATGCAATGCTGAAATGTCTTACTAGAAGTGCTTTAAATTTTAAATAAACTCTATTTGAGCTCTGAATCTAAAAAGAAATACTTTCTTTTAAGTTTTTTTATGTTAACAATGACTATAGGAGTTCTTATGTTGTACAAAGACTGTAATAAGGTTGCTGACCCATTTTAATATTTCAGACATTTCAGTGACTTAGTGTACTTAACTCTGAATATTTTATTATAAATACTTGACATTTAATATTTCAACTCAGCAAAGCACAGCTTAGAAAAATATGACCTGTCCTTTGTTACTTTATGAAACATATCTAATTGGTTAATTCCACTGTTTTGAAATAGTCTCTATTGACATAACAGCCCTGATCTGTTTAATAAGAATGGTGAAGAAGAATTTTGGTAGACTACCTTAGTTCTTTTCCTATTCCAAAATGCATAAAAAGATCAATATACTTGGAAAGGAAGTTATACTCATGATACAGGTTTGAAGTGATAAATAAATCATTGTATTGTAATAATATCTGGAGCATTTTAATAAATGTTTTATTATATTAAAAGGCATTAAAATCCTTTACCTTTTAAATTAATTTTAAATATATTATATTTAATGTATGTTCCAACAGTGCTTAAAGGAACTAACCTCTTTTACTGAGGGAAAGTGAGAAGAAACACCCTCCACCTCCTTCCATCACACACATGCCTCAGCTAATGTTGAAGGGAAAAATGGCAGCCAAAGATGGTTCTGTTGTGTTGCCAATTTTTTTCTATACTTAGACTTGGTACCAGAGGAACCAGCAGAAACAGCAATTGTCTGTGTGGACCTTTATTCACTGGAATTGGCCTCATATTTATTTTTAACATTGAGGCATGAAACTGTCATACAGGCCATGACTTCCGGTCACTAGCAAACCAAATTGCAATTAATATGTGATGTGTACAGAGAATTTTTTTCTTAGACATTTTTTTCTCTTAGTAAAAGAGGAGATAACTATAGAGCATATTTTATTTGATTTTAAAATTCTTTTTGCAGAAATGGTTAAACAAATTATCAGATGAGAAAAGGAGAGATGAGAGCGAGAGAAAGAGAGAGAGAGAGATTGGTCTTTAACATACAGAAAGGTTTAATTTTCATCTTACCTCTTAACAATTCTATTAGAGCTCTAAAGTCACATGAACCAATTTTTCTATTTAGAAAAAAATATCTTTAAGGAGAATTAAAAGTTGAAAGAAACAATGAAGCCTTCCACCAAAAAGGCAACAATTTGTTACATTTCTGACAGATGGTTTCTCAACTCAGTTTGGACTTTTCCAGACAATATTAATTGTATTTTTCATGCAAAGACTGAGAAGAAGACTGTCAATAACTGGGCTGATAGCCTCACTAGGTGGTTCAGTTGGTTGGAGCATCAACCCTACACCAAAATGTTGCCATTTCTATCCCTGGTCCAGCACATACCTAGGTTTCATGTTCAAACACCTGGTCGTGACACCTACGGGAGGCAACCGGTCTATGTTTCTCTCTTCTTTCTAATATCGATGTTTCTCTCTCTCTCTCTCTCTCTCTCTCTCTCTCTCTCTTTCTTCCTCTATCTATCTAAAAAATCAACTTATCTTTGGGTGAAGATTATAAAAATAAAAATTAAAAAATAAAACAACTGAGCTGATAAACCCCGTGTATCAGTGAAGGAAGAAAGCTTTTCAAAGATTTCAGGAACTAATATATAGCATTCATCCTGCTTTTGTGTTGCCATGAAACATTTTCTAAGACATTCTTTTCTCTTGATTAATTTCATTCTTGTACCATGATACTTATGTTCTACATATATCTTTTCAAATGATGCTTCATTCACTGAGTCTAACCAGCAGCGTTTTAAGAAAGCCTTGAAAGTAACTAAAAAGCAAGAAAAAAATGGCTGCAGGTAGAGAAGTAAAGATTAAATAGTAGGAACCCTGCTTGGGTCATGGGAGTCTTAACCTGGCTGAATCCAGGAAAAAGCCTTCGGGGGCTATGCACGTCTACTAACAGAATATCAGCTGGGGGATTTTCCTGGTAGTTTGCCCTGGCAGACCTGCATGGAGAAAGACACTGGTCCAAGATGGCAGCATGGTAGGACGCAGCAGATTCTACTCTCCCACAACCAGGGAAAAAAATCCTAGTCATTTTAGGTAGGAACAGAGCAAAGAGCCAACATTATCACGTCATAAATGAAAATAGGAGATCGCAAATTGTAGCGGACATTGAAAAACCCGACGAGAGAGCATGGTTTGGTGAAAGTCTCAGAAACCACAGCATTGAAAAAGGAAAAGGCGCAGGCACTCTGTGGGACCAGTGCGGCCCAGGCACTGGAGGTAGGAGAAGTGGGCGCCCCTGGGGACCCAGAGAGTGCGCACCTGTGGACCCAGAAAAGGCGCTGGCACTCCGTGGGACATCAGAACACACGGCAGTGAATTCCCAAGGACGCACATAGCTGTACCCAGACCCCCCAACACACGGATCCCTTCTGGGAGGCACCAGACGGGCTTGGGGGAGAGTGCATGCCTACACTGCGAACAGTGCACCGGAGGCTGACTGGGTCCTGAACGGGAACAGAGAAAAACTGTCTCCAGTCACCCCTCAGTGTGCTGAAGGCAGCTAGAAGACCGGTTTGGCCAGTCTGAAACCAACAATGGTGTTTTTTGTTTTGTTTTCTTTTGTTTGTTTTTGTTTTCTTTTAATTATCTTAAAGTAACCTTTCATCTTTTAATTCCTATTATTTT
>JAPYXV010002684.1:0-12911 GCA_028533065.1 Trachops cirrhosus
TCCATCTTGGCTGGAAGTCTCCCCATCAAGTTCTTTTAAAAGCTATTGCTGTTGGACATCTTGTGCCCCTGCACTCTACCAAGAGCAGATAATGCCCCAGGTAGTCCTGGGTTCTATAATGAACAGATCTCAGCAGAGAGGCAAGTAATGTCAAGCCAGGTGAGCAAGCTGAGCACAGCCAACCTACTAATGCTGGTGAGAAATAAATGTTTATTATTGTAAGCCCCAGATTTGGGGGGGGGGGCGTTTACTACTACTGCAAAAGTTCATTAATTCAGCATCTAAGAGAATTACTGGGAAGTTCTCATTCAACAAAAATTAATTAAGTTCATACTACTTAGCCCTATATGAGACCTAAAAGGCCAAAAATTTTTCTTTACATTCTAATTGGATAAGATACACATGAAACATTTTTGAAATAATATATTTCAATCCTGAGTACATATAAACATATTCTATATAGATGTTTGAGAATTAAAAAATAAAGAAAGACCAGGATAACACCAGGTTAGTCAGCAAAGACTTTTCTTTGGTGTTGAGCCTCAGAATGGTATAGATTTTGATCAAGTGACAGAAATATCAGGGGCATCCCAAAAGACTTAGGATCATTTCTGGTACCTCAGTCCACTTCACAGAAGATGATATTTTTCCTTGAGACGATGATCTTGAGGCCAGAGTAGAATCCCTCACTCTTTTATTCCACCAAGCAGAATGAAAGAAAAACAGGCATTTCTTTCTGGTTACATGACTTTCAAATCAAAGTATCCATGCTCTACCCCTTTAGTTCACTGCTTCCTAATTTAAATTATCTCGCACTTTGTACATATCTTCCTATAGTAATTAACATATTTGTTCATATATAAGTTTTCTTCCCCTACTTGGCTCTGAGCTTCCTTTAAAGCCAAAAGTATAGTCAGCCAAGATGGAGGCCTACGTAGACATGCTTCACCTCCTCACACAACCATAAGAAGGATCACAACTAACCTCAGAGCAAAAACAACCAGAACTGCCAGAAAATCAAACTGTATGGAAGTCCAACAACTGAGTATTTAAAGAATATTCATCCAGACGGGTAGGAGGGGCAGAGAGGACGCAGTGTGGCAGCAGTAGTTAGGCACTGGTAGTGGCTGCCAGTGGAATGGGTGGTCCCACTTCACATGTGGCAGATAAAAGCCAGAAGGGATTCCTGGGCAGTGGTGGCTGTGGCCAGAGGAATGGGAGGTCCCACATCATGTGTGGCAGATAAAAACCAGAAGGGACTCCTAGGGAGCAAGTGATCCCAGCTCCAGGCCAGACAGCACAGCCCAAGGTTCCAGCACAGGGAAAATAAAGCCTCATAACTTCTGGCTGTAAAAACCAGCGGGGGTTGGGGTGGTAGAAGAAATAGCCGGTCTCTTGGAAGAGGCCATATAAAGAGCCCCCATGGAAAATATGCAAGCTGACCTACTCTGAGAACACCACCAGGGCAACAGATAGAGGGTGTTGGCTGCATATAAGAAGTAGGTGAAGTGACTAGAAACATCGATGGGTTGCTTCCTGTATGTGCTCTGACCATGGATTGAACCCACAACCCAGGCATGTGACCTGATTGGGAATCAAACCTGTGACCTTTTGCTTTGCTGGACAACACCCAACCAACTAAGCCATACCAGTCAGGGCCTGAGAAGATTTTTTCTATCCAACATTTTGCTTTCTAATGATTGGTTATACTTTCAAAATACTTAAATACATTATTCATTCATTATATTACAGAAAAGAATCTTTTAATATAAACAGCAACAAAGTTCTCAGAAATATCCCAGAAGTGTTTCATCTTCACATTCTACTGGAGAACAAGATTACACATCATTCTGTCATATTTACCCTTCTGAATACAGAAAAAAATCCCTGAAATTATGAATGAATTGTAATGATAAACATGTCAAAAATCCATATGAAAAATTACAGTATGCCCAATTTACCTGCAATATAGTGACATAATTAACTCATTGTTTCACAACACAGATGAATACACCTTTTCTTAATCTATTTTACTAAAGCTCCAACCTGGAACAATTTATTAAGTACATACTGGGCAGTAATACAAACATAAACAAGTATAATTATTTCAATGATATTTGCAATGCTTCTTTGAAAAGGGTGTATGATATCCCCAAATGATGTACAATGTACAAAAATAACAGTTTCCATGAACATAAGAGAAAAACAGAAAAAAATGAGCACCTGCTATTGCTGTATTTAAGATATATGGATTTCTGAGAGCAGGCTTAAGTTGTTTCAGACTAGCTGGCCAAGTTATTCCTTGTACAGACTACAAGAACTATTATAATTAACACATTTTCATAATTGATTTCATATTCATAATTAAAAAACCCACAGAGCTCACTAACTGGGCTTATGTATCTGCCTTAAAGCTTAAACATAAGTTCTGAGTCTAATATAATATACGAAGCCTAATACAATAATTTGGACATCAAATACATTCAAATATTTATTGATTTAAATAGAAATACTGTAAGTTGAATAATGCCAAATAATGATAAATGTAATGACTATGTAATAGATAGGCTATTAGACTAGAAATGAAGATAGTCAAGTTTCTGAATTGTTTTTATCATTGTTTCTAAGTGTGTTAGCATGACAAACAATTTCTGTACATTTCCTTGGATAACTTTCCTTAAGGCTAAATGAAATTCCACCTCATCCATAAGAGTTAGGGAAAATCATTACCACTCTTCATTTCCTCTGAATTCCTATAGAATTAAAATACTGTACCACTTATTATGGTAGCTTTTTATTAAATTGTTTTAATGTATACCTGTCAACTTGCCAAGGAGATCACAAATCAATTACACTAGAGCAGATACATTAGAGCAGATACAAAAAAACTTAGGTACAAAAAAATCTCTTTCTAGCTCTACTACTAGCCAACTAAGTAACCAGCCTTAACTAAGACTCTATTCTGGAAGATACGAAGCACAGGTAATACTTATTGCTATGTTTTTTCTGGCTTTAAGAGTTTATTTCAGAAAAACTAAATGTAAAAGTACCTTGTATTTTTTGTTAGAAGAAAGCCATCCTGAATGGTTATTAGTGACATAGCATCTTACATTAGCCTAACTGGTTTAAGCAAATTTCACAGAATCCAAAATGTCCAACTGCCATTATTTCATTTAAGTCATTTGCTATTTATTGAGCAAGGCATTGTGAGGGCACTGCAAAAGGCACAAAAATGAGCAAGACACACTCTACCTTCTAACACCTTATAATCTGGTAGGGAACATAAAACAACTATTCACATCATAAGGCAAGGCAGGAATAAAGTAAGAGCTACAAGAACTTATTAACAGGGATTCAAAGAAAGAAAATATTACAATAGGTTAAAAGCTGGAAATGCCTCAAGACAGTCTCCCAAGAAGATGATTTACTTAGGGTAGAAAAAAAGCTAAGCATTTTCTACTCAAACAGAAGAGTCTGGCTGATTGATTACCTTAGAAGACTTTTTTTTTTTTTTTGCTTTGTCATTTCATCTGAAGAATGGAATAAGCTACTGGAAATATCTTAGGCTTTAATTATGCCAAACAATTTTTAAAAGATCTGCATACATTTATTTTAGATGAAATTAATCAGCTTGAAAGTTCTGCACTGAAGACACCAGCATGACTGCCAAAATATAGTAGAGATTAACATTCACGTCTAGAAAAGATGCATTTTCATACCTCAAAGTGATATTACTGACAATAAATGAGGAAAGCTCACACTTCAGCTAACTCTGTTCAGCAAAGAACTATTTTAAATAATCTGGGTGAGAATGTAAAGTTAATTTAAGTCATACAAGTCTCTAACAGTAAAAATAATCACTGTAGGAACAAGAATCATCTCACAGAAATGTTAAGTTTGACACAAAACTTCTGCACATATTCATGCTAAATGAAGATGCTACGGAAAATGTCAATATTCTACAGAACTCGACATTCTGATACTCTGAACATTGCTTCATCAGGCACCTCCATGGTTCTCTCTCCCTCTCTCTCTCTCTCTCTCTCTCTCTCTCTCACTCACACACACACACACACACACACACACACACACACACACACACAAAACACAGCCTTTTTACTGCAATAATAAAACCTGAAACTTATGGCTGGTGAAGGAATAAGCAAAGAGTGGCAATTTCCTTTCCTGAATAACTGCACTGGAAGCAAAGTGTGGAGGAGGAAAAAAATAAGTAAATCAACCAAAGAAACAGTCTATTTAAAAAATAACACCCAGGAAGCTACAGAAACAATGATGACCATTATAAATTTTCTAAAACCTCCAGGATGAGCTAATGTTGAGATCTGCAATTTCATTTCTGGGTGTTTATCCAAAAGAAACAAAATCACTATCTTAAAGAGATATCATGGAGATACCTCCATGCTCATTGCAGCATTATTTACAATAGGCAAGCCATGTCCATAACCTAAGTGTCCATCATGGATGAATGGATAAGAAAATATGGTATATTTTCACTAGTATATACAATGGAATGTTATTCAGCTATAAAGAAGGGAATCTTGCCATTCCTGACAACGTGGGTACACCCTGACGGCATTATGCTAAGAGAAAGGCAAATATCATACAGTGTAAGATTCAGTTCTATGAAAAATCTTAAATAAAGAAGAAGAAAGAAAGAAAGAAGCCAGAGAACAGCTTGGTAGTTGCCAGAGGTGGGGGGTGAGGTATGGATAAAATGGGTGGAGTTGATCAAAATGTGTAAACATTCAGTTTTAAAATAAGCAAGTCCTGGGGATGTAATGCACAGCACAGTTAATAATACTGTGCTGTATATTTGAAAGTTGCTAAGACAGTGGACCTTATGAGTTCTCATCAGGAGAAAAAAAATCTGTAACTATGCATGCTGATGGATGTTAACTAGATGTTATGGTAATCATTTTGCAATATATACAAGTATCAAATCATTATATTGTACATCTGAAATAAATATAATGTTATGTCAACCAGTCTGGCAGGTGTGGCTCAGTTGGTTGGAATGTCATCCTGTAAACCGAAAGGTTGTGAGTTCAATTCCCAGTCAGGGCACACACCTAGGTTGCAGGTTCAGTCCCCTTGGGGCATGTATGAGAGGCAACCCATCGATGTTTCTCTCTCACACTGATGTTCTTTCTCTCTCTCTCTCCCTTCCTTCCCCTCTCTAAAATCAAAGAGCATGTCTCTTCAGGTGAGGATAAAAATAAATAAAATAAAATTTTGGTTATAGTTTCAGTTTTGTTTTCTTAATAAGGCTATGTTTCTCAGGATTAAAACAATTAAGATTCTAAATACTTAACAAAGCAATGTCAAGGGAAGGGCACAACTGCTCCCATTCTCTGGGGTATAATAGCTATTCCAGTTTAACATCTAACTGCAAAACAAAATTGATTTTTCATATTTTCTAAACAAAATAAGTACAATCACCATCTTCATCTGAGCTTATTCTAATCTTCAAACACAAAGTTTAATTTTAAGCTTGGAATAAAAATTTTAAGAGGCATGATGGCTGACCCTAGGATGTAGTTTGTACCTTACAAGAAATTTAACAATCAAAACACAGTAATAATGCCATTAATGAAGTCTTCAATATAGAATATGGAATATTCTTCCATGAAAGGGGGTGAGGGAGGGTGAAATGAGTTCAATGAGTCTCTCTCAAGATCTTCATCTCATTTGCTCCACTCGTATTTTCTATCCAGTAACTGGATTAATGCTTTTGAGTCCAAAATGAGAGAGATTTTTCTTACAGTAGTTTTACATGTTGCATGGTGCTCAGTTTCCATTGGTTCCTCTTGCTTGCATGTTCTATCTGCTGCTTCTTTCAAATGTTGGCCTTTCACACACATTCCTTCTAAGAGCAGCCTGAAAATATCTTCCACCTTTTTCTCTTCTCAATCATCTTCCTCTTTTGATTCAGCCTTTTTCTTACTCTCCTTATTTGTCTGGCTCTTTTGTTTGCTTATCTTCTTCCTCTGGTCCTCTTCATCCTTTTCAAGCTGCTTTTTTATTCTTGCCACTTGTCTTACTTTTGTCTTCTTCAGTTACTGTGTCCCTCTCTGAAGGACAGGTCTGTTTTACCATTTTGGGTTTGCCTCTTGGTTTTGGAATCTTGCCCTCTGTAGCTGCAGGTGTCCTTGCTTAGGACTCACTTTTAGATTAACAGATGCTGTTGTTGTCACTGCTCCTGCCTCCTTGGCTTCTACTTGGTTTTCTGCCTGTTTCTCCCTCTTCTAACAGCTTTTTGAGTGGTTATGTGACAACTGCTTTAGTTACATCCTCATTCTGGGTTTTTCCTCATGGTCAGTATCTTTCTTTGAAACACTAGTTTCTTTTTCTTAACTTCAACATCAGATGATGCACTTCATTGTTTAGCTGATGCATGTTGACTTGAAAATTTCACTTTCAGATTGTTATCTATCTCCCATAAACTTTCATTAAATTCTTTCATTTATTTGGTTTCCCATACTTCATTTTCTGAGTAAGGAAATATACCGTTTGGGCCTACAAAAGCAGTCTCCTGAGTTCCAAAAAGAAAATGGGTTCTTTGTGGGCAGTTTTACAGTTCCATCAGGAACTTCATGTACTAGAACTGGTCAATGAAGATAACCTCTCATGTTGGCAAAGGTGAGGCCTCCAAGTTTGAAATTAAGAGTCATATTTTGCAACAAGGTGATGCCTGACAGTTGCAACCCCAGGCCGCCTCTTGGTTCCCAGGCAGGCCGCTGGCCAGTTCTTTCTTATATAAGTGTTTTCTTTTAATGTTACAGAAAGTTTGAAAAATGAAAATGAAATAAATCCATACATAATTTTACCAGCCTCATATACATTATACCTGCAGTACATTTTAAAAAGTTATCTTCTAATGAAAATGTTCTAGAGATTTGTTATATAACGATGTGAATACCCTTAACACTACTAAACTGTACACCTGGTTAAGCTGATAAATTTAATGTTCTGTATTTTTCACCACAATAAAAAAACACCTATAGAATGTGCAACACAAAGCATGAGCCTTAATGTAAATTATGTACATCACTTATAATATACCACCCAGGGCTGATGTGGCTCCGTGGATTGAGGGTCGCTGGTTCAATTCCCTATCAGGCAGGGCACATGCCTGGCTTGCAGGCCAGGTCCCCAGTTGGGGGCATACGAGAGCAACTGATTGATGTTTCTCCCACACACTGATGTTCTCTCCCTCTCTTTCCCCCGTCCTTCCCCTCTCTCTGAAAATAAACAAATAAAATCTCTAAATATATATATCAGCATTGGTTCATCAATTGTAAAAATGCATTACATGAAATCAAAAGGTTAAAAAGGGGAAACTGAACCCTGGCCAGGTGGCTCAGTCGTCACCAAAAACGTTGCAGATTCAATCCCTAGTCAGGGCACAGACCTAGGTTGCAGGTTCAATCCCTAATCAAGGCAGGTACAGGAGGCAACCAATCGATGTTTCTCTCTCACATTGATGTTTCTCTTTCTCTCAAATCAATGAACATATACTTTAGTGAGTATTAAAAAAAGGGGAGTGGGAAACTGGAAGACAGAGTGAAGGGGTATATGGGAACTCTGTATTTTTCACTCAACTTTCTTCTTTGAACCAAAAACTGCTAAAAAAAAAAAAGTCTATGGATTTAAAAAAGTATTTCCTTCTATAAGGTATTTTCTACTTCTAAATAATCACTTGCCTAGAGTTGATTACAATGACTATGCAAGTTTCATATTCTTTGAGAAAATACTCAATTACAGCTATGACTGCTCACAATGTCTCCCAAAAGGATAAAACAGATAAAAATCCCTGCAGTCCTCCTTCGGTACACTCTTTGACCAGTTGCAACCCACATTTTCCCTGTGTGACAATGGTGGTGAGTTAATGACAAAACACAGTTACTGAACTCTTGCAGGCTTTTTCAACAGGTGGTCCATGAGAGAATGAAGACATCCACTGGGCAATGAACTAATTGTTCTCTTAACCTCTAGAATGGTAGATCTGTGCAAATAGAAGGAGAATTGAGAACATAATCACTGAAATAATTTCTGTGGTTCAGCTAAGGAACCCTGGTTGAGACTGTTAGAGATATGGAAAACTAACTAAACCGAACTAAGTTATAGCATTTGGAGTAGCTAATACTAGCAGTCATCACATCCCTATTTTGTACAGACAATAGAGGAGCTAACAAAATAAAAACATATATGTGACACTGGGTAAGAGGGGTAAAGAAAATACTTCACCTCTCAAAATATCTTGTTAAGCTGCTCCGCTAAATTCTACAGATCAGTTAAATGCATCCACAAACAGAGAATAACCATTAATATTTTCCTCCTATGTATATTATCATTACAGGAGTGAGTAAGTATACTAAAATCCTGAGAGTGGTATGAGAAAAGACCAGAATTATTCTGACCAGATTTGAAAAAAGTTAGCACCTAAAAGTGGAATATTAAAATAATACCACATCAAAATTTATTTGCAAATAGGTTAGGGTCTGAAACAATGGTTTCAGAGCATTCTACTAGCCCCATGAAACATAACCCTATTCCCTGTTTCTTTTCTGTATTGTTTTTCTTCCTTTCTCTCTTCTTCTATAATACATGAAAGCTGCAAATCATCCCAAGGCACTTTTAGCACAAAGTCAGAGCACAAAAAAAACACAAATGCCCCATCCTTATCCCCATACAGAGGTTCTGCTTGACAAGAAGTCAACATAGATGGTAATCTAAAGGCCTCCCTTCATCTTTCCCTAGCATGCAGCTCTCACCTGGCCTTCTTGTAAACAGAAAGTATTCCTAAACACGAGAAGAGAAAAGGAAACAATAATGTGTAAAAAGTAAAGTACTTTGGACTTAGAAGTCTTAAATTTAAATTCCGGGTATTCAAATTTAAACTCTGGATGCTATCTGGTCTCAGTGTTCTTATCTATAAAATTAGGGGAATCACGTTACATGGACTCCCAGATTCTTTTCCATGTAACATTCTGTGATTCTTTTATGGAAAAGTTAAAGATTCACAGAAGTATCACTTCACCTCCCAAAACTTCTCAAGAGCCAAAAACTCTCAAGGCCTTTCAGATCTCCTACCCTTATTTCTCTTTTCTTCTTTATCCCAAAGTTTCTTCTCCCTTTATTTAGGTTGGTGTTACTAGTAACCAGTAGCACCCCCTTCCATTTTGGTTATGACAACCAAAAATGTGTCCATACATTGCCAAATATTCCCCAGGGTAGGGGGTAAAAATCTGGTTTAGTTAAAAACTACTGTGCTAGGGGACAAGAAAAAAAATCAATAGGAATTCTCCCCACATTCTTGAACCCACAGTCCTTTGGTCAGAAAGAAGAGCTCCCCTTTCTCGGACTTTTAAGTGCCTGCACAGTGCCAGTACTACCACTGCCCTAGAGATGAGCGTGCATTTTTTAGAATTTCCTGTAATCATAATAGTGTATGTACAAACCAATTAAAGAATGGGCAGAAGATCTGAACAGACACTTCATCAAAGAATATATATAAGTGGCAAATAAGCACATGAAAAAATGCTCAGCATCATTAGCTATTAGAGAAGTGAAAATGAAAACCACAATTAGTTACCACTCTATATCTATTACAAATGTCTAAAAAACAAAAACAAACGATACTAAAACCAACAATACTTAATAATATCAAAGATACAGAGCAACTGTACCACTCATACATTGCTTGTGGGAAAGCAAGCTGGTATACTCCTAGCTATTTACTCTAGAAATTAAAACTTATGTTCATACGAAAGCCTGTACCTAAATGTTTATAGCAATTTTATTCATAATCATCAAAACTGGAAATAAATAATTTCAACAGCTGAATGGATAAACAAAGTCTAATACATCCATATAATGGCATACCACACAGCAATCAATCAATGAAGAATGAATTATTGACATGCTTAACAAGAACCTCAAAGGTATTATGGTGATGAAGGAAGCCATTTTCAAACGGTTACAGGACATTCTGGAAAAGTAAAACTATAGTGATGGAGAAAAGATCAGATTGCCAGAGGTTACCAGTAGGTAGAATATTTGGCTACAAAGGAACTACACAGAGATTTTTAGGGTGACACTGTACGCAGACTGTGATGATGTCCATGAAAATCTGGACAAGCGTTAAAACTTACAGAACTGCACTGCAAAAAATAAGTCAATTTTATGGTAAATAAATTTCTTAAAACATGAGTTTAAGATTCTATGTATTTCATTAAAGATTTCTACATCTGTATTTACTATAGATTATAGTCTTATTTTTCTTATCTCTGTCAAGTTTGGCTTAAATTAAAATTTAAATAATGTAGTAAAACACTGATTCTTTGAATAGTTTAAAACAGTATTAAAAATAATTTATAAAAATTTATTGTATCTGTGAAAGCATTTTTTTTGCACCTGTTAAACCATTTAATATATCATTATTTTTTCTTTGTGGGGCAGTTCTGTTAAAAATGTTTCTGTTTTCTCCATGGTATTTGATTAAATTCTCTACTTCTACCCATTTCAGGTGATGAAAAATGTATGAATAGTTAGGAAAGTTAAAGTAGCTCTAAGAACACACAATATAGGCCAGACTGGAATCTATGTCTGTCTAAGTTTAAAGTCCTTTTCATTTTTTATTATTTTTTATTTAAATTGTTCTATTACAGTGGTCCCAATTTTTCCCATTGCTCTCCCCTACCCTGCTTTATTTATTTATTTAATATTTTACTTGTTGATGCTATTACAGAAGTCCACTATTCCCCCCACACCTTTGCCCACCTCTACCCAACCCCACCGCTTATTCCCTGGCCTTCACCACACTGTCCTCTCTGTCCAAGGGCTATGCATATATGTTCTTCAGCTAATCCCTTCATCTTATTTTATCCAGTCCCTCTAACCCCCCTCACCTCTGAGATCTGTCAGTCTGTTCCATATATCCATGCCTCTGGTTTTATTTTGTTTCTCAGTTACTGTATTTTGCCATGTATAATGCACACTTTTTTGCCCAAAGTTTTAAGGGAAAAATAAGGATGAGCATTATAAGTGGGTAGTACCTGAAATACTTTGTGTCTCTTCTTGTGTTTTGTAATTATTTGTTATATAAAATTTCTTGTACCATACTATGTTAAAAATGTTAAAATTCCTTCATAATAAAAAAATATCAAAATATAAGTAAATAAATAATTGAATAACAAATTAAAACAAAAGACTTTTTTCCTGAAAATCTGGGCCAAAAACATGGGTGCACACTATACATGGGAGTGCATTAGACATGGCAAAATATGGTAATTTTGTTCATTAGATTCCACATATAAGATCATATGGTATTTGTCTTTCTCTGACTGCCTATTTCACTTAGCATAAAAATTTCCAGGTCCATCCATGTTTTTGCCAAGGGTAAGAATTCCTTCCTTTTTTATATCTGCATAGTATTTCATAGTGTAAATGTACCACAGCTTTTTTATCTAATCATCCACTGATGGACACCTGGGCTGTTTCCAGATCTTGGCTATTGTAGATAACACTCCTATGAACAACAAAAATTATTATTATTATTTAAAAAGGCAGATGTCATTTAGAAAACTCATATACAAATTACTTCCAGGCAGTCTCAAAATGGGGCAATTTTTATGTATTTCTTAATCATAAATTTGTTATTTTGAACTTGAATGTCAGTTACACTTTGCTTTATCCAAAGAGTGTGATATCAGTTGTTAAACCTAAATATATAGCCTAATTTACTGAGAAGTAAAACTAATTATTTAAGTTAACCACGTTACCCTTTCTCAAAAGCAGGCCCAATCTGACATGAACTTCGTAAAGCCATATTACACTGTAAGCTTCAGAGGTTTGAATACCCAATAGTCTACTGATAAACATTTCCTCACATATTGCATGTGAAGCTTCTCTGGCCTTCCTTGTAGCATCTGAAGCCTTTCATTAAGAATAAAATCATTAGGACTTCCAACCAAGATGGAGGCATAGGTAGACACACTGTGCCTCCTCTCACAACCAAAATAAGGACAACAACAATTTAGAAACAGAATAACAACCAGAACTGACAGAAAATTGAACTGTATGAAGTCTGACACAACCAAGGAGTTAAAATAGACACATTCATCCAGACTGGTAGGAAGGGTGGAGATGGGCCTCCGGGTGGAGAGAGGTCGCAGCAAAAAGAAGTGGTGACAACGGGTGCCCAAGGCAGCAGCTGACAAACCCCGGGCATGAAAGACAGCAGCGGGCAGATCCTGAGCACGGGGTGACAATAGGTAGACCCAGTGAGGCAGCGATTGTGAAGTGGGGCATAGTGTGCAAGACCGGGTGGCTGACCGGGTGGTCCCATGTTCTCGCCTAGATAAACCAGGTGAAACTGGGGAGCGAGACAGACTGCACAAGCCAGGGTCCCAGCTAGGGCAAATAAAGCCTCAAAATATCAACTGAAAACATCTGTGGGGGTTGAGGTGCCAGGAGAGACTCCCAGGGTCCTAGAACATACACAAGCCCACCCGCACCGAAATCAGCACCAGAAAGGCCCAGTTTGCCTGGGGGAAGTGGCAGAAGGGACTGATATCTGACAGATAGCAGAGTAAATGCCATTGTTCCCTCTGAGACCCCGCCCCCACATACAGTGTCATAACCCAGCAACTGGGGTGCCCCACCCTGGTGAACACCTAAGGCTCTGCCCCTCACTATGTAACAGGTGCAACAAGACCAAAAAGAAAAAATGGCCCAAATGGAAGAACAGATCAAAGCTCCAGAGCAAATACAACTAAGTGACGAAGAGATAGGCAACCTACCAGATGCACAGTTCAAAGCACTGGTAATCTGGATGCTCACAGAATTGGTTGAATTTGGTTGCAAATTAGATGAAAAAATGAAGGTTA
>JAPYXV010002685.1:0-12910 GCA_028533065.1 Trachops cirrhosus
GCTGGGAGGGACCTTGGAGATCATCTGACCCAACACTTCTGTGACCTCCACGCCATTCCGTGACTTACGAGCTCCCATCCCAACCATCGTCTTCCCTGCCACACAGGGAGGTTCTCAAGCCTCCTCACCCAGGTTTTCGAGATGAGGACACTGAGACCCACTGAGATGTGACTTGCCCAAAGGAAGTCTTTGTTCTGAGATAGAGCAGGGACAAGAAACTAAAATGCTTGAGTCTGTTTCCCTCCTTCTATGCTTCCTCTCAATCCCTAGGGGGCAAGAAGGGCTCAGTTCTCCCTGAGGGCTAAGGAGACTGCTGGCAAAGCCTGCCTGTCACCCCAGCTAATGTGTGTCACCAGTGTCAAAGGTCTAAGAACTGAATTATTTTCAGGGATATCCTGGTCACTGTCCCTTTCTACTGGGTACCCTCAGGGCTCTATGAAGTTAGCAGGGTCCCGGTGGTCTCTTTCCTGCAGAAAACTAGCTCCAAGGCATAAGTAACTATCTGACATAGACTCAGTCAGACTGAAGGCCCATACTCCAAGAAAGTTCTCCCTACCTTTCAAGGGGTCTTTCCTCTCTCCCCCAGGTGGAAGGAGAGAGGATGCAAAGCTGGTGAATGTGTCAGGAGGCCGTGTCCGTGGTTCAGGGACACTGCTTCTTTGGCATACTTTGCCCTATTTTTAAAATGTTCATTTATCTTTCTTCAACTGCCCTTACAGTTGGAGGAATAAAGGGTTAATGGACTGGTCAGGACATCTTGAAGCTTCAAAGGAAGGTTTGGAGGAGCACGTTGTACACATCTTTGTGTCTTTGTATTTACACACACAGGGTATCTCTGTAGGCTAGCCTTTTCCCCTGTGCCCAGTGCATTAGAATGTTTTATATGTGAGCCCAGGTCTGCTTGGGTAGGGTAGCTCAGTGAGCTACCTCCAAGGCCCCAGAGCTGGCTGTTACAGCTGGGGAGAAAGCTGTTTTTTTCTTGGTCCTCAATTAAAGTGGACACAGCATTAGCAATGGGGATTGAGTCCTGGGGGTGAGAGGTGTGGTGGCGTTGAGAGGGCGTTAATCGGCCCGTTTTCGAGCTGCTCTGTTTTTCGAGGTCTTATGTGGCTGTGGCTGTCCTGCGTGTCAGGTTGTGTCAGGGGACATGCTTGGGTGCCCGTGTGCTCCCGTCCGCCCCAGCCTCCCCGACTGCCCGCACTCTCTTTGTCTCCTTGAGGTGTGCGTGCAAATCCGCATCCCGCGGCCCTCATCGCGTGCGAGCGCCGGGTCGCACCCTAAACCCCCACTCTTTCTGCGGGGAGAGAGGACGAGCGGGAGCCGGGTGCTGTCTGGTCTGGAGCCGAGCGGGGCTTGCATTGATCCATTGATTGTGCGCGGTCTGTGCCTGACCTCCCTGCTCCCGGGGAAGCCGTCTCCATGGAGACCGGGCCCGCTCCCCCAGCGTCGGATTGTAAATTCCTGCAGGCAGCGGCTCGGCAGCCTGGGGAGGGGGCCGCCGCGCCCGGGTGCGCAGGGGGAGCGGCCGCTGCGCCGAGGCCCCATTTGAAAGAAAAAAAGGGCACGAAAAAGGAGGTGGTGGAGGAGGAGTGGGGGGAGGAGGAAGAAAAGGAAAAGGAGCGAGGAGAGGAGGAGAAAGGAGGAGGAGAAAGGCGAAGAAAAAGAGACGGAGCCTGAGAGACGGAGAAAGAGAGAGAGAGAGGAAGAAAGAGGCAGAAAGGGCGTGTTTCTGGCGCTGCGTTTCCCCTCCCCTTTCTCAGGTCCCTTGCTCGGGTTCTGCGCGCTCTCCTGCTGGAGCTCTCTGCGGGCGAAGCTGGAAATAGGGTGGGATTTTACGGAGCAGCCCCGCCGCCGCCGATAGCACAGCCCGGCTCGGAGAGGGCGGGGGTTCCCCTCCGTCAGCGGCTCGGGACGCCCCAGCCTCTTAGCGCTCTCCACCTCGCTCTTCCCGGCGTCGGGTCGGGTCGGGAGAAGACGGCAGCATCGGGAACCTCCTGCCAGGGAGCCGCGGTCCACGCCCCGCACCCCAGCCCCTGACCGGGCCCCGGAGGGGCGCCCCCTCCCCTCCCCCCTCCGGCGCGCGGGGGCCCGGCCCGCTTCCGCCCTCCGGGAGCTGCGAGACCGGCCCCGGCCGCCTGGCAGCGGGTAGCTCCAGCATGGGCTCGGGGCGCGTGTCTGGGCTTTGCCTGCTCGTCCTGCTTGTCCAAGCCCGCGCCGCCCAGCACAGCAAAGCCACGCAAGGTAAGGAAGGAGGGGCTCGCGGCCGCTCGGCTGCAGAGTCTGCGGGGCCCGAGGGCGGGGACGCAATTTCCAAGGGGCAGGGCAGGTGCTGGGAAGCCTGCTGCTGTCAGGACCCGCACAGTGCACCACACTCCCGGGCTGGGGACCTACCCTCTGGGCGATGGAAAAGCCAGAGGTGGCACGAATAAGTCAGAAGTTTGGGGGGGTCCTGAGCAGACGTGACTACGCACCTAAAAATTCTACCTATTTCACTGCCACCCCAGAATCTTCGAAAGACTTCTTGTCCTCCAGAAGTATGAGATAGAATCTTCTCTCAAACATTGCCAGAAACTTCAGTTGTGGCCTGGAGAGACTGAGCGTGAAAACTTTTCAGTCATGCCATAGATTTCTGTCCCTCGTCCCCAGTCCTCATGCAAAGTTAGATAGAAAGTTCGGAGTTGTTGCCTTATCAGTAGAAAAATGTTAAAGAAAAATAGAATCTTTTATGGGAAAACCAACTCATCTCTCAGGGGATGGTAGGGGGCTGAAGAAGAGAAGAAAATTTCTGTGACTCTGGCTCCCGGCAAGAATGTTGTGTTTCTGCCTCTTTGAGGGGAAATCTTTCGTCTTGCATGGCTTTCATTTCTTATCATAATATTTATTTATTAAGGCCTTGGGTTTCCAATTCCATTTAAATCCAGGTCAGAATTGCATTGAAATAACAAAGTAAAATTCCAGACTGGGGAGCTCTGACAGATCCCTCTAGGAATTAAAGAGAGAGACAGGGAGGCCCTCCCGCCTCCCAGGCTCATTGCTTGGCCAGCCCCAAGGCTGTGCTGGCAGAAGCCAGGCTGGCGGACTACAGTTCTCTTGGGGACAGCCTCCCTTCCCCCTTGACCTCTTGCTGCACCCTTCCCCCATGGTGTCCACACCCAGGAAGAGATATATACGGACAAAAAGAAAATTCCTCCTGGCAAAGGTTTTGCCCAGAACAGGATTCTTCTGCCTGTTATCCCTGAGCTCCTGAAACCAAGCTGAGTGTGGAGGTGGCTGGCCAGAAGGAGAAGTTGAACTTGGGAGTTGGGGAAGCCTGAGTCTGTGGTAGTCAGGTAGGTCACTGTGTCCTGGAGCCTGAGCACTTGGCTCTTAAGCTGCTCTTTGTGCTTCGTGGGCTCCTGCTCCGCTCAAAGGAAGGTGCTGTATCAATGCCATCCTCTTCTCCCAAAACACTGCCCCTTCAACTATCCCTGCCTCCCCCATCCTGTCCTTTAACAGAACCAAAACCGAGACCCTCATCTGTCAAATATCTTGCCCCACCCCCAGCCCTTCAAACCCCAAACTGCTTCTGTTCCAGCCCTGGTTGCAGACAGCCCACTATCACTGCTACCCCCAGCCTGGGAGCAGCCCCTCTCCTACTGTGGATTTGCTTGTGTTTTCATAAACAAAGCTGGCTTTTGTAGTGCGCGCTGACTTACTCATAACAGGGAATTAGCTAGGGAGTTTAGTCTGAAGGAAGGAACAGATTTCATGCAATAATCTAGAGACAAGATAAGGGCCGCTTTCAAGTTGGAGCCAGTGTCTGTAGTTGCCTAGTAAGGCTGGGGGGCTGGGGGAGAAGCGGGGGAGCAAGCAATATCTTCATTCAGAGGGGTTCCTGGGGCAGATGGGAACTCCTAGAAGGGACAGGTGCCATTGAACCAAGGCTTTCTAGCCTGTGAGATCAGCCCATCATTCTGGGACAGGAGGACTCAGAATCCCTCCAAGGTACTCCGAGGCTCACTCCTTCCTGGGACACCCTGCTGGCTGCTGTGGGAAATGCAGCCAGAGTGGAGGCTCCTGCCCTCAAGGAACTTAGAGTTTTGTCCTCTGCTTATCTCACATTCAGGCCTACATTCAACTACCTGGGCTGTAGTTGACTTTGCTTCTTCCTTCCTACTGATCCTGAGTCTAGCTGGGCAAGAACCGCAGCCTGTCATTTCAGCTACCTTTGGCCCAGATATTCAGGAAATTTATCAACCTAGTCTGCCAGAGATTTCTAAACAACATGTTTGTTGAGTTAGAGGGATGTCTCTGGACCCAAATCTGCAGGCCAGTGCCGCAGGAAGGACAGGTACTGACTGAGCAGGGCAGCCTTACCCACAGACAAAGAATGCTGCGGACCTCCCTCGCTCCCAAATATGTCTCCTAGGTGTCACCGGTTCCATAAAGTGTGCCGTTAGTGCCACGTGCTTTTAAATGAAGTTCTAGCAGGTCTTGAAAATACAAATACCCTTAGCAAGTATCTTTCACTGTTACTATATCTCTGGTGATGTCTGGATCTTGTCCCTTTTCTCCAGAGATTGTGGGGGGACGGTTGCGGGGGACCAAAGCAATGCAGAATGGGGAGGAGGGGAGGGACAGGGAAGGGACCCTGAGTGTGCAGGTGAGTGTGTGTGTGTGTGGAGGGGAGCGAGGTTCACCAGGATCACCCACAGGTAACACAGGTGGGCCTCTGTGTGTAAATTGTGACTTAGCTGTTGAGCGTGAATAGGATGTTTTAGTGTCTTTGAGAGCTGTGGGTGGGTGAGTGGGTGGGTAAGCTGTGTGACTGGGGTGAGTGAGCCTGAGAGTACATGGTTTTGAGTGTTTTTCAAGTGCCTGTCTGAGTATTTTAAAGTAGACAGACTGGATAACCAAGATAATTGTTAACTTAAAAGCATTAATTTGCTTTGGGGGGGGCGTGCAGCAGTGGTTAAAAAGGCCTAATCCTGGTGCAGGGCTCAGGTTACAGCTGAGTGAAAAGGTCTCCTGGCCTCAGGGAAAACTGGTCCCCAGGAGGGGCTCTGGGAGGGAGAGCCTGCCTGGCCCATCGGTTCACCTGGTTGTTTTTCTCTCCTCATTAGGGGTAGAATTTTGATAAAGTTGTGTATTTAGAATTTCCAAGTGACTCCGTCCAGGGACCGAGAGCGCTGATCCGGCGGCACACAGTGTCTCTCTGTGTCGGTGTGTCTGTCCGGGTCTCTGTCTGGGTGTTTGTGTGTGTCTCTCTTTCTTTCCCCCACCCCTTTCTTCCTCTTTAATGTGGCTGTTTCCTCTCCTCCTGGCTTCCCTGGGCTGCTGTGGCCAGCCCGTACAGTGAGGGGACTGTTCCTCCTAGCCCCTCCCTCCAAAATATGAAATGAAAGCCATAACCGTGTCAGCCGGCGAGGGTGGCCCCGTGGGCAGTCGGCTAGGGCCCGCGCCCCATCCAGGCCACCCTGGGGAGTCAGTCCCCACTCTCGGAACCTGGTCTTCCATCTAAGCACCCCCTCCTTGTCCAGAGGGCAGAGAGGGGCTGGACTGCTTAGAAATTCCTCAGGAATCCCTTTGACCTCTCTTCTCTCAGTGACATGTCCCCTGGGGGTGGGGTTAGAGAACTTTTCTACTTCTTACCCTTCATCTCCACGAGTCTCTGCAGGGTGGAATGAGAGAGGGGAGTAGAAGACGGGGGGTGGGGGGGGGCGCAGAATTACTACAGGAAGAGAAAGGAGAAAGTTATGGGCAACCCCTAAATGAGATTGTTTTCTGAAACCTTCAGGAATCCGAGAGCATGAGAACCGGTTTGAGATGTGAGTGGCTGGGACCTGTTGTAAAAGGAGCCAGCCCTGGATGTGAGTTTGAGAGTGTGAGGTGAGGTGTGCATGCACTGAGGTGTGCACGCACACGTGTGCATGTGTGTGTGTGTGCATGTGCCCAGTGCTCCTGTGAGAGGAAAAAGGAAGCGGAGCGACGTGCATTTTGTTTTCATTGGAGAAGTGAGGAAGGGGAATGGCTCGGTCTTGAACTGGAGTGGGGGGAGGGAACTGATGGCGTCAGACCCTGTTGAGAAGGTGGAAGTGGAGGACTTGCTGCCTGAACTCACCCCGTCTGTGCCCCGGTTCTGGTCCCCTCCTGTCGGGGCGTGGGCCTCCTTTGATGTGCTGTACCCCTAGCACATGACTGCTGGCGAGAAAGAGTCCCCGTCAGGGCTGGAAACTGCAGAGCTGCTCTGAGGCTGGCAGTGCCCGCAGGAGGCCCAGGCCTGGGGACAACTTCTTGAGGCCCAGCTCTAAGACAGGAGTCTGGAAAGAGAGGGGCTGCTGGTCTCTAGGGGAAGTGACACCCCTGGCCACCCCGGGTTGTTGGAGGGGTAGAGGAACTAGTCGCCTGGGCTGACAGGGAACATGGACCTTTAGCTTCTCCCCAGTGGCCCCTCTGTCACCAGACTGGCCGCTCTCCTCCTCCCGTGCCCACGTATTGCCAGCCCCAAACGGCAAGGGTAGGGAGTATGGTGCCAGTGCGTTTACGTAGGTACAGAGCCTAAGGGTTGGGGCTTCTGGGGAAATAACTGAAATCATCTTCCTCGTTTGTAAAGTGGACTAGAGTAGCAGCAGGGTCCCTTCCAGCCCTGAGATTCTGCACGTCTCGTTGAAATCCTTCCTGAAGGCAGGAGACACATGCAGGCCCGAGCCCTGCGGCAGCCACCTCCCCAGGCTTCTGGCCTGAGTCTCAGGCCCTCTTCTTCCTGGGCCCTGCCCCTCTGCTCCCTGCCCGAGCCTGCATCGCTGGGCTGCTCTTCCTTTCTTCCCCCACCCCATGGTCCTGGGGCAGCCAGTACCTGAAAGTTCTTCCTCTGTCCCTACGTGGGGTGTTTTCCCCTGGAAGTAGCCTCTGCAGAACAAATGTTTCTGTGTTAACGTGTGTGCTTCCAGCAACGCTGGGAAGTGGAGCTTAAGTGTTTGTGCTCTAGGAGCTGAATACTCTGGGGAGGTCCCGGGGCCCATCCCCGCTCTCACGCCGTATCTCCTCCGCTCTGACACTAGCCCTCTGCATTCTGCTCCCACCTAGGTGTCTCCCCTTTTCAGGCCTAGGCGCCGTTTTGTAGTTGCCCGTTGGATGCTTCAGTTTGCCCCCACAGGCAGGATGATGGCTAAACAGGGTGCAGTGGCTGTCACTCTTACCTACAGTTTCCCTGTGGCTGTAACCCCTGTAACTGTATCCCTAGAGAACTGGGGGGTTGGGTTTCAGAGCCCCAGGCCAGGGGCTGTTGGCATCTGGGTACTGACAGTGACAAGCTGAGGAAAGACCTGGGCAGACGATCCAGAATAGGAACCAGATCTTAGAAAGCCCTGGGTGCGGGTGGAGTGTCGGGTGTGTGGACATGGGGCTGGGGTGGGAGAAGGGGGGCGCTTAAAGGGTAGACCTTGGGGAGCAGGTTTACAGAGAGGACGTTTTTACAAGTTTCTAATTATATTTATTTGGAGTTTTCCTGTGGCGGTTTGAAGCTGTTAACAGCAGGAACCTGTATCCCTGGTGTTTGTTTTTGTTTCTCACCAGCTGCTTGGCCCAGCATAGAGCATCCAGGGCAGGAGACACCTGTCTGCTGCGGCACTGCCCACCCCTTCCGCACCGCAGCGCTGCGCGCGCACCGCACTGTGGTGCGCCGCCCTGCTCCCTGCTGCCCGTGCCCCGAGCCTCAGAGCGTCCGTGTGCCCACCGCCGATTTCCTTCCACGCGTTGGGCGTTTGCTTCATGCTGGACTAAGCGCTGAGTTGGGGTGGGAGGAGGCCCAACAATTAAGGCGCGGATCCCTCCCGCAAGCCCGCACAGAGACGGTGCGGGGCGAGTGAGCACTGGACTGGGGCGCTGACCCTGGCTCTGCGCGGCTGCTTGCTCTTTCTCAGATACCCTCTCCGGCCTGTTCCTCATCTGTGTAGTGAGAGGCAGGACCGTGTGAAGACCAAATGAAACAGTCCACGTGAGAGCGATTTGCACACTTAATGGAATTATACACCATCTGACAGCATCATTCCTTATGTTAATGTTTCCGTCCATTTAGTGAAATAAAGCCGCTAATCATGAAACTGGAACCTGCCCCTGCCCACCGCCTGCCTCCCTGGCCCTCCCTCTCCAAACCTCTGTTCTTTCCTCCCCACCACAGGTACCCCCTACCCTACCCTTCCTTGAAAGACCTCTGACTCAAGATTGGTGGTTTAGTCCACACTGAAAAGGTGGCTCGTTGGGCGGAGCACTGCCCGGCACGCCGACAGGCTGCGGGCTCTGTCCCCGGTCGGGGCACCCACCTGGGCTGCATGTTTGGTCTCCAGTTGGGACGTGCACAGGAGGCAACCGGTCCGTGTTTTTCTCTCACATCCCTGTTTTTTTCTCTCTCAAATCAATAAATATATTCTCAGGTGAGGATTTAAAATATAAATAAATAGCCCTGACCGGTGTGACTCAGTTGGTTGCGCATTGTCCCACAAAGTGGAAGGTCACCAGTTCGATTCCCGGTCAGGGCACATGCCTAGGTTTCGGGTTCAGTCCCCAGTTGGGGTATGAACCAGACGCAACTGATTAATGTTTCTCTCTCACATCAACGTTTCTCTCCCTCCCTTCTCCCTCTCTAAAAGTAAATAAATAAATAAATAAAAGGGAGAAAATTCTTGTCCATTTAAAGGTACCTCCAAATGAGTAAGGAGCTGGGTTAGGGACGACTTCGGGCGTCAGAGAGAAACTCGCCAGGGCCCCGACGGATGACGAGGTTCTCAGGCTTCGCCCCACGCCCTCCCAGTCACCAAGCACTGACTGCTTTTCCTGGCTCTTCAGCTGAGCAGACCAAGCTTGTGTAAGAGGAAAGGGTACTTTTAAAAAAAGAATTAAGTGCCTGTCTTCTCTCCTTGGGGTCATCTGTGTGGTTTCCTGTACTCTCTCCAGGCTGCCCTCACCCCGCCGAGGCTTCAGCCAGGCTGGGGATGGGCCTGTCCTCGCCCAGTTCCGAATCGGGAAGGCGTACTGAGAAGTGGGAGGTGGGAAGCCAGGCTCTGCCTGTTTCCCTAATAGCTTTGTGATCGGGAGGCACAGGGGATATGCACGCACACCGGTACTCGTGTGCACGCTGCAGCCTAGGGTGTCACCGCCAGGGCTCGGGCTGCTTCTCCTTTGGACGGTACTTCGGTGTGTGAGGTAACCTGGAGGAAAGGATAAGGGAACTGACCAGAAGCAGCAATAGGACACTGGTCTCAAGTGGCCCCTGGTGCCCTGTCACTGAGGTTGGGAGACATCTGAAGAGATGCCTGAGCAGCCAGAGATAACATCTGAAGACCCTGAGATCCTATGGATTCTATAGGATTTCCTAGGAATCCCGTCATAGATTCACCGGTCCCAGTTTTTTTCTGGCCTCAACATCACCAAATGGATGTTTTTAAGCAGATATCTTACCTGCTCTGAGTTTCCTGTCCTGCTATCCTTAGCACTAAACTTCCTAAGACTGCCCTCCACCCAGAGAGGATGCCACAAATGTGGACCTCGTCCCCTCACCCACCAATCCATCCATCCATCCATCCATCCATTTAACAAATATACACTAAATGCCTTCAGGGTATTAGCTGTCTTGGTCACTGCTGAACTGCCAGACCCCAGCACTGTGCTTGGCGTGTTGCAATGCTCAGTAACTGTTGGATGAGTGTGCTGAACTCTTCCAACGGCCGTGTGGGTTTCAAAGACTCGGAAGCCATGGTCTCAGGAGCTTCCAGCTTCAGTAGGAAGATAGTACATGTAACTAAAAGTTAAATATTGGCACAAGGTGGCATAGGAGAAGGATCACGGTGGTGATTTGTTAGGCTATCAGAGAACCTGACAGCAAAAGCCTGGGGAGATGAGAGGAATACAGGTCAGAGAAGGATGAGCAGCCACAGCTGGCTGCCCAGCGGTGGCGCCCAAACTGGTCCTCAATGACCGGTGAGATCTGAAGGCGCTGAAGGAGAGAAAAATAGAGGAATAAGGTAGGCACCCCAAACATCGCAGGCTAGCTTGCCTGGGGCAAGAAGGATGTCACAGCCCCGAGGGCACGTTGGGACGCCAGGCAGGCTGCTTTGAATCCTACATTGGGCCCAGCAAATTTGCGCGTAACTACCCAGCCCCTGTGAGTGGCTAGGTACCTACTGTGGTGAGGTAAAGGTGGGGTGGACTCTGCCTAGGGGTATCGGCTTATCTGCAGCCTGCATTCCTGCTCCTTTCCTTTTTGTTTCCTGTGTTGTTATTCCTGAGCTGGACCTAGGCAAAATTTTGCAGTACATGAAGTGTTTTTCAGGGGGTCTTCCTGCTTCTCTTTGGAGTACTCTTCCCCATCCTCAGGGGGATCCTAGGACTGCCTGTGTTGTCATAATTCCCTCCTGGTCTGCCCACTAACCCTCATATCCCCACCCATCCCACCTTCCTTTCTGTATGTAGCAGAGTTTTTGGAATGCTCTGCCGGGCACTTGAGCGAATCCCGAAGAAATGTAGGATGGCATGGTTACAGACCTGGGTGTTCATGCCAGGAGAGGGTAAGGCAGGGAGGTCCTGGCTCATCCATGCGCCCTCTGCAGCCGCCACTCGCCCCCAGTTGGGCTTTTGACCCAGCCCAGTGCCTGGGGTGGGGTAAGGGCACAAAAGACGGCTTTCACAAAGAATTGTGGAAGGCGACCGACCTTTGGTTCCCAGCTGGCCTCTCACCCGCTTCAGCCTCCTCCGTGGGCAGGTCCCAGCAGGAGCAGAGTGGGCGGTGGAACAGGCACTGTCTCCCCCAAGTTCCCCGCACCACCACGTGCCCCCTGGAGCTTCGTGTCCCCTGGAGCTTCGTGTCCCCACACCAGGCTTGAAATGGGGCTTTGATAAGGGGAAGCGGGGAGGAAAGAGAGCTTCTTAAAAGAGCCTGGGGAGAAAGTTGGAGAAGACCAAACATAGTGAACCTTTATCGAGCACTTACTATATGCCTGCACTGTAGTGCTAAGTACTGGTAAGTATTAACTCATTTGACCCTCATGGCAACCTGAAGTGGGGGTGCCGTTATCATGATTGACGTTTACAGAGGAGGGAGCATGTGAGTCCAGAGGCTGGCCCAGGACCACTCAGCCGTGAGCAAGCTGGCATCCGAACTGACACAGTGCCACTCCAGAACCACTTGTCTCAAACCCTCTGCCATGTGGCTGCCCCAGTGTCTTCCCAGTTTGAGCGAAGAGTCTATTCACATCACCCAATTTGGGAAAAGGAAGACAGACCACAACCCAGGCCCACCCTGAAGATCCTGGTGCAGTTGGTCGAGGAGAATGTCTAGACAGTCACACTTTTTCAAAGGCCCCCAGGGAGTGCCAGTGCGTGGCCAGCGTTGAGCACCTCTGGTCTAAACCAGGCCCTGCTCGACAGCGTTCGTGGCTTTGTCAGGCCAGCTGGTAGACACCCGCACCCTGAGGGAACGAGCTAAGGTGAACTGTGCCGTGGGTGTTGATGGGATCCCAGGAGGGATTGGGCGAGTGGGCAGATGTGGTGGGAGGGAGCTCTGAAAGAATGAACTGGCAAAGGAGGAAATGCTGGAACTATATGAGGGCCCTGTTTCAGAGCTCTGTTTTAGACCTGTTCTGCTTTAAAAGGTTCCATCCACGTAGTTGAAGAGCCACTTCCTCAGCAGGTGACCAGCCAAGTGAGAAAAGTAGAACATGCCACATGAGATAGCTTTTTGAAAAAAATCTTTTAGCTCTGGCCTGAGTGGCTCAGTGGATTGAGTGCTGGCCTGTGGACCAGGGGGTCACCAGTTCAATTCCCAGCCAGGGCACATGCCTGGGTTGCAGGCCAGGTCCCCAGGAGGGGGCGCGTGAGAGGCAACCACACAATGATGTTTCTCTTCCTCTTTTTCTCCCTTCCTTCCCCTCTGTCTAAAAACAAATAAATCTTAAAAACAAACAAACAAAAAAGAATGGAAAAAAGTGACTAGATTTTTAAAAAATCTTTTAAAATATGTTTATTGATTTTAGAGAGGGGGAAGGGGGGTAGAGAGAGAGAGAGAAACATCAACATGAGAGAAACATCAATTGCTTGCTTCCCATACATGTCCTGATCAGGGATTGAACCCACGACCTAGGTATGTGCCCTAACCAGGAATCGAACCCTCTTTTGGTGTATGGGACAATGCTCCAACCAACTGAGCCACACCAGCATGGGCACGAGATGACTTTAAAGCTTTAGCAGAGCCGTGCCACAATAGGTGTAAGTGAGCTGAGGCACACTGAGTCCCATAGGACCAGGAACTTGGCCGGAAGAGCTTTTGGGTAGATGATGTTGAGCCATATTTGGGAAGCTGGGTACAGTGTGCTACAAGAAGAAAGAGGATGCATCTCAAATGTGAAGAACGTGCCCTGGCTGGTGTGGCTATGTGGACTGAGCACTGGACTGTGACTCAACGATCACCAGTTCGATTCCCAGTCAGGCCACATGCCTGGGTTGCAGACCAGGTCCCCAGTAGAGGGTGCACGAGAGGCAACCACACATTGATATTTCCCTCCCTCTCTTTCTCCTTCCCTTCCCCTCTTTCTAAAAATAAATAAATACATATCTTTAAAAAAAGAACGTGATGTGTTAGTGAATGTGTGCAAAGAGGTGGAATGGAATGGTTAGTTGTAGAGGGAGTAGGGAGGAGACACCGTCTTGCCGTGCACAAGGACTCTGCTGGAGAGGCATGAGCATTGGGAGTAAGGAGATGAGGGAGGGTCAGATGGCAGGAGAAGCCCAGTGCTGGAAGGGTCCGAAGGCTCTGCCGGGGAGCCTGGGCTTGCTGCAGTCGGCAGCAGGCGCCTCTCCACTACTGGCGAGCCCTGATGTGGGAGCACAGGAAAGAGCTGGGAGCCCAGAGGGCCGGCTGCAGACCTTAGCGAAGCATCGT
>JAPYXV010002686.1:0-12909 GCA_028533065.1 Trachops cirrhosus
GTTCCTTTCTATGTGTCTGCTACCATACATAGGTCTTTTTTATCTAAAAAAAAAAACATTGCTTGAGCCTTCCTCCCCACACTCTAACCACATAACACCCTGTCTTAGCTCCCACCTTATACCCCTCTTTTTCATTGTTAAATTTCATAAGAATTTGTAAGTATCTATGCCTTCTGTGCTTCACTGCCCACAAAATACTTAATACCCTGCAGTAAAGCTTTTGTCCCCCATCACACTTAAGTGGTTTTTCCATGAACTTTCTAATCACCAATTTACCAGTCTGGATTCTTGGGACAGCAGTCAGACTGTGCTATGGGAGGAAAGTAAAGAATTAGAGACAGTAGTGGGCTATTCTCTTGGAAAGTGTGGACAACACAGAAGAGAAAGGGGAAATAAAGTCTAGTGGGGGGACATCAAGTTGGATGAAAGCTTGTTTGCTTCAATGGAGAAAACTTGAGTAAGTCTACAGAGAAAATACATGAGACATAATTGATAGAGGAAGAACCAGAGGAGTTGAAAAGGGAGAGAACCATTTCAAAAACACTTGGGGAATGGCTCTTATGAACAGAGTGAACAAACTAATGGTGCCTAGATTATCTATACTATTTAGTCAACTAGAATACCTGATATTCCTAGCCCTGTCACCACAGAAACAATGGGACCCTAGATTCTGCTGCAAGAGTTGTGGGAGGGTTTGAACAACACTTGCATTTTCCCATAGAAATAAGGCTCTTAATCATGACTAGATGTGGATGAAAAAGGATTATTACTCTGTTCAACTATACTACAGGTTTAAACAGGCTTTTATGATCTGCTCTGGAGATCAAACTACCACTTATAACTTTGTTTTTATGAGGAATCTCTCTTTCTCTTCTCTAAAAGTCATAGTATCCACATTGGAAACAGCCTGTTAATAACTGGGAGGCTGTCCACCTATTCCATTGACACCAATACTGTGGGTGGGGAGGGGAAGGGAACAAACAATCTTGGGAACTCATGTAAAGAAATTGCTTTCAAAATTATTTTCCAAACCAACAAATACAACAAAAGCAACTTTTTTATTTGTGGACACACCTCAATTTAACATAAAAAGTGGCATTAATCATCTTGTTTGGCTGTCATATTTATCACTTTTGGCTCCAAATGACTCTTAACTATTCCTTAAAATCAATTTAACCTTTTCAGTAGAAATGTTTTTGGCCCCTGAGGAAATTTCAAAGAATGGATCACAGGCTCTGAAGGCAATATAAGAAAGGATTTCCAAGGACCATTTTGAGCCCTGAGCAGTGTGCCTCATTTGGTTGGGTGTTATGCCATAAAGCAAAAGGTTGCTGGTTCAATTGTTGGTCAGGGCACAAGCCTGAGTTGAGGGTTTGGTCCCTGGTCAGGAGTGTACTTGAGGCAACAGTTTGATGTTTCTCTCACGTGGATGTTTCTCTCCCACTCTTTCTCCCACCCTTCCTCCTCTCTAAAAATGAATAAATAAAATATTTTCTGAACACTTTGTGACAGCATGGATGGAACTGGAAAGTGTTATGCTAAGCAAAATAAGCCAGGCGGTGAAAGACAAATACCATATAATCTCACCTTTAACAGAAACCTAATCAACAAAACAAACAAGCAAGCAAAATATAACCAAAGACACTGAAATTGAGAACAGGTTGACAGTGACCAGAGGGGAGAGGGGAGGAAATTTCAGAAGTAAAGGTGAAGGGTTTGCAGGAACAAGTATAAAAGACACATGGACAATAACAAGAGGGGGGTAGAAACAGGAAGGAGGTGGGGAGGGCTGGGGGTTAGGCTTGGGAGGGGTGAAAAGGTGGAAAATTGTACTTGAACAACAATTATAATAAAATAAAAAATATTTTCTGAAAAAGATCATTTTGAACAATTGTAACCACTTCAGAATAAGTTTATAACTCCAGTGTTACCACTCTGAGGTATGCAAAATCATTTTGTTAGGTTCTAATATTTTTGATTTTTTTAAAGCATAGACTATATTTTAGAGTGCTTACTAGTTGTCTTTTAAGAGATTGATTTCTTTTCTGTCCAGCTAGTTTATAAATGCTAAGAGTCATGAACTTTAGTTTCTTTGTAGTCTTATCTTTAGTCCAATTTGGTACCTTGCAAATGTTTAATAAATGTTGTAGATTGATAATGAATATAATGCATGTTTTCTTGAGTTTGGTATTGATGATCTATGCATGTAGCTAATAGTAAAACTCAAGTGGGTTGTTTTGAAAAGAACATAGTACATATAAAAGAAAAAGGTTGCAAAAAATTAAAGGAACATATAGAATGAGTGATGGCATAGTGCCAAAATTAGCTCTTAACCCAAACCAAATGGAGAAAAACTAGAGAAGAACCTAGAAGATGGAAAGATCAATCTCAGTTTTGGGGCATAAAAACAGAACTACATATTGAAAGTTACAATTCAATCTGACAGTTTGGGTGTAACTCATTCTACAAGCTACTCCACCTTTCTCCCTCAATTCTTGGACCTTCTCGAGCACCATCTAATCCTAATCTGTTGACTAGTTCCACATGTGACATTTAATTCTTAGGCTCTTACTTTATTTCTTTGATGGAAATGGCTCCAGATCTAAAAAACAAACTTAGTGTCTTATTGTCAATTTCTGTAGTTTGTGTCTAAATTTTCCTGAATATATACCAAAGAATGATATTTTCCTGGATTTATAAAAGAACGTCAGAGTACAGGTTAAACAAAACTGGTACCCCAATGAAAAAATCTCCACATATCAATACTTTAATACCTATTTCTATTTTAAAACATGCAAATGAAATCTGAGTTGTTATTGAAGAGATAAAATGAAAAATGATGATATTGGCAAAAACATGAGTACAAATATTCATGAAGAAGGACAAGCATATATTTCTCTAAAATGTAATGCTTTCCTTCCTGGGGGAGGCCATCTGGCCTCTTTAATTGCTAGTTAAAACATATTAGTACAAAATTGTATACTACCCTATTGGGTTTCACCACAAGCCTTCTGGTTTCACCCTTAATTTTACGGTTTTCTATTAAATGTCTTCTGTTAATGATACAAATTGAAAACAACAGCAACAACTCATGTTTATGCTGAGTACAGTCTACCAGGGCTCAAGCCAACTGTTTTCATTAATATCTATAATCACTGCCTTATCCCACAGAGGCAGAGACAATAACAACTCAGGCCTGCACATGCACACAAACTGTTCTCTTGGTCATTGGAACAGCCAGCTTCTTACTCCTCGCCTATGTTACTGGGACCTCAATTCTCTCAGGTGGAGTGGCAATAGTGTCAGAAACACTAATGAACCTTATCTCACACATGTTTCCTGAAAATGAGTCATGATGACACTAGAGTGAAAGAACCTTGCATTGCTTTACACTGAATACAAGAATAACACTGACTTGACTTATCTACACATTACAATCACTGGTTCATAATTTCAAGTCCTTTAACTGCCTATTTTGTCAGTGTTTTGGACCTAGCTTCTTTACCTTAACTGCTTATTAGTGAAATCTGTTCTCTACTTAGTCCAAATTTTCTTCTTTTTAAAAAAAAGATTTTATTTATTTACTTATAGACAGAGGGGGAGGGAGGAAGTAGAAGGAGAGGAACATCAATGTGCAGCTGCCTCTCACGTGTTCCCCACTGGGGACCTGGCCCACAACCCAGGCATGAGCCCTGACCAGGAACCGAACCAGTGACCCTTTTGTTCGCAGGCTAGCACTCAATCCACTGAGCCACACCAACCAGGGCCAAATTTTCTCTTAATAAAATATTTTCCCACTGGTTATTGTTTTACCGGTCACCTCTCATTGTCTCCTATTTCTGAGCCATAGCTACTTCTTCAGATAGTCTTCATTGCTCTGTAAATTAACTTATTCTTCTAGAGAAGACAAAGATAGCACCTAGTTATCCAAGTTTTAATCTATATTTACTACCAAATTTGCATACAATTATAATAAATTAACTATACAAATAGTATAGAATAGGACAGCATTTCCAAAGAATATCATGCATAGTATTTGTGATATGTGAGATGAGTTTAGGTAGTATATGAACTAATTTTTATGATGACAGTTATATACTTATTTTATTTTATGGAGATAAATAAAACCACACATACATATATATGGCCAGCACTAGAAAACTATGATTACTCAGATTCTATTACCTAAGACAAAATTAAGGTTTCTAAAAAGGAGGGGAGATTATTTTTATTTAAGTAAATAATAGTATTGGTGTTAATATAATTATGGCAAAATCATGGATGTGGTACCCAAAATACCAAAGTCTGAGAAACATTTGTGTTGTGATTAAGAACTTTTCCATGTTTTAATGTCCCATTTTGCCACTTATCAACTATGTGTCATTGGGCAAGTCCTTCTCATTGAGTCTGTGTTCTCACCTATGAAATGCATTGATAATAGCACTTACTTAACAGGGGTGGAAAACAAAAAGGAGTAACCTTTCTTCCTGAAATAGATAGGTATATCTAAATTAAGACTTGAGCCCTAAAACTAGTCTTTCAAACTAATATGAAAGAAAGGGAAACTATAGGTATCAAATAAAACATTGCAACATCTAATAGTGGAGGCCAAGGAGGGGGTGATTTGAGGGAGGATAATTGTTTGAGCCTTTGCTCCAACAATCTCCCAGGACATCAGAAGCTAATTTTTGTTAGATAATGAAACAATAGAGTGATATGTATAACAGACTCTCATCTGGAATAAGAGACTGCTCTTTGAACAATCTTTGCATACCTGTGTTTAACATACTGCTTTCTTTCTTTCTTTCTTTCTTTCTTTCTTTCTTTCTTTCTTTCTTTCTTTCTTTCTTTCTTTCTTTCTTTCTTTCTTTCTTTCTTATTTTTTATGGTTTTTCGAGTACAGTTGTCTCCATTTTCACTTCGCCACGCCCCCTACCCCAACCATCCCTGCCTCCCACCCTCAATTGTACCTCTTTTGGCTGTGTCCATGTGTCCTTTATACATCTTCCTTGATGGCCCTTCCTCTATTTTCCCCCATTATCCCTCTCCATTCTTCCATTGGTTACTGTCAGTTTGTTCTTTATTTCAGTGTCTCTGGTTATATTTTGCTTGCTTGTTTGTTGATTAGGTTCCACTTATAGGTGAGATCATATGGTATTTGTCTTTCATTGCCTGACTCATTTCACTTAGCATAATGTTCTGCAGTTCCATCCATACTGCCACGAAGGGTAGGATCTCCTTCTTTCTTTCTGCTGCATAGTATTTCATCATGTAAATGTACCATTGTATTTTGATCCATTCATTTAGTAAAACATAGGCAGGAAAATCTCAGATATTCCATATTGCTTTAGAAGTTATATGTTTCCATGTTTGTTTCTCCCATCAGTTTGTAAGTATCTTTAGAACAACAACTGCATTTTTCATCTTTGTATCTCAATATCTAACACTGTTTATTAGCCCAATTTAATGGTTCAATAACTGACTGTTGAACTGAAAATAACAAAGTTGATTATTTTAAAAAAATTAAAACCTTTAAGACACTGGTAACACTATGATGTAATATAATTGTGATGACTGGCATATTAATGAGGACAAATATTCACTTTTTGACTTGTAAATGGCCTTATAGTACTAGAAGTATGTCTACGTGTGTGAATAAGCCTGGATATAATTAAAATGGAAAGACACCTAGGTGAACATAAGGAGTGAAATGGTGAATATAATGCAGGGAAAAACCACATTATATCCCCAAACAAAATAAGAACTTTGAGAAATCCTTGGAAAGAAAAGAAAAATCTCTGCTATCCATAAACGACAAGTTCTATATCTCATTCTACAATTTATTTAACTGATAATACATTTTTATTATTTTCTCAATGAAATCTGGTACTTGTAGCATGATGCCTGAAAACACTATCTCCCCACATTAACCGCACTGCTTTTCCTTACATCTTAAGTGAATGAGTAAGGAGGGGAAGATAATAATTATCATTGCTAACTACTTTTTGGAAAAAAATCAGAACTGCTGAACCATGAAATTATCTTACTTTAATCTTTACTAACAAGAACAGAAGATCTTTTAAAATACCTTGATGATTACTCTGTAATAGTTTAGCAATAAAAAATACCATACTGTCCACTCATAATATCATTTAATAGATAAGCATATCTAAAGATTGAAGTAATATTTTATAACATTTGAAGTTAGGAAACAAATCAATTATTCCATTATTATTTTAGCCTTTTGACACAATATCAATAGGTTTCCCGCCTGCTTATAACTGGACAATTTTGAGGGGTAAAAATAACACCTAAGACTCTGAGAACTCTTTTAATATCAGGTTTCATAAAACCCTAACCTAGTAATTTTTTAGAGCTTTAAGAAACACTAGCTAGTGATTGTGTCTTCCTGATGTGGGCATAACTTGATTGAAGTTTTATGAAGACATGACTGCTTATTTCACATGATATGTTAAATAGGAAAAACGAGTATTTTAGATACCAGTTATTGAATTGTGGTCAAATCAAAGATTTAGAGATAAAAGGCTAAACATTCAACCATGTATTTAATATTTTTTCTTTCACATATGAACACTGACATATTTATTTAAAAGCATATAATATATTAAACAGATTTTGGAAACACACCTAGAGAAGAGTTATAAATAATAAGCATTTGCTGGTCATCCCAGGTATAAAATGTCACAAAACCCCTTGAATTTGGTTCTCAATTTTATGTTATTGCTGGCACCAGTCTGTCTATGAACAAGCAAACAAAAGCCCAAATTTGAGACATCCCAATGACAATCCTCTTCTTAACTTGATGTGATTGAAAGAACAAAATTTTGACCTAAATGTTCACCTCTGACATTTAAAAAACAATAAAAAGAGCAGAGTGGGAATCATGAGGTCTAGATTCTAATCATTAGCTGTATCTTTAACTTGTTTTACCCTGTCTTTTGACCTTTTGGAGACTTGTTTTTCCCATTAGTATACCAAAAACAACATCTGCTTCACAGGATGAGTTTGAAAATTAATGAGATGATGTCTGAGAAGTACTCGAATATCATGTGTTCTGTTAATTCTCAGTACTGTTATTCAATATTAAAATGAATTACCTTGCTCAAAGCCACCTAACTAACTTGCTGTACCTGTGATCTGATCTTAGCACATAGGTGTAAAAAAGAAAATGTCAAACTGGACACCACGTTCTTCTCAGTTAAACCAATTGTGGTGAAGTTTCATTAGTGATTAGCCAGATTTTTTTCTTAAGGGTTTCTTATTCAGAGTGTGGCTCAGTGAATTGAGCCACCTGCAAACCAAAAGTTGATTCCAGGTCAGGGCACATGCCTAGGTTGTGGGCCAGGTCCTCAGTTTGGGGTGTGCGAGAAGCAACCAGTCGATCTGTCTCTTACCCATCAATGTTTCTCTCCCTCTCTTCTTCTCAACCTTCCCCTCTCTCTAAAAGTAAATAAAATATTTTAAAAAGAGAGAGAGTGCATGGCCACCACGAATAGGTATTTTGCAAACTGGTTGTTCTTGAATGTTAGTTCTTAGCAATACTAATAATGAAGGTTTTACACATATTATTTTGAGAAAATCCACTCTTGACCAATAGTTTTTCTCTCTGGAAAGGACCAAAAAAATATTCTGCAGTAACTAAAGGAGTGAATATAACAGGGCTGAATTTGCAAATAATACAATAAGATCATATAGGTCCCTGGCTGCTATAGCTCAGTGGATTGAGTGCTGGCCTGCGAACCAAAGGGTCATCAGCCCTGATTCCCAATCAGAGCACATGCCTGGGTTGTGGGTTGTGTTCTCAGTTGGGGACATGCAAGATGCAACAACATATCAATGTTTCTCTCCCTCTCTTTCTTCTTCCCTTCCCCCTCTCTAAAAAATAAAATAAAATAAAGTCTTAAAAATGTTTTTAAAATGTCTTTAAAAAAATGATCATATAGGTAATTTTCCTAGTAGTCCTGACTGGTATTTGACAGTTCCCTGGAGGAATATAATTTTTTGTTTTAAAAACATGAAAGTATATGTCCTGAAATTATGAAGATAATAATACATAATTGTAAGCAAGTACTTTTTATATATGATTTTATTTAATACATGTTGAGAACATTTCTCTGAGACAAATGTTACCAGCCTAGTTTTCAAATATAGAAACCAAGTCTCAGGAGGGTTTGCTATCTTGCTCATAGATTTAGTGAGGAAGAGATCTCATATTTAATCACAATTATCTGACTATGAATTTTATGTATCTTCCATTATATTGTAATAGCTGAATACTGTATAGAGATGTTTCAAGTTATCCATGCCCCACGCTCCAAAGAAATCTCTTACAGTAAATCTGTAGCTCTCTGTTGAACCAGAATTCTATTCAAATTGCTTTTCACTGAGGATTTCTATAAGGTTACCTAGTTGGTTACCCAATCTGCTTTGCCCTTATGAGTCTGTCTTTGATTACCTTCTTCAGAACTAGGATCATAAGACATTAAAAATAATCTTTTAAGCCTTTTTCCTGTTGCTCTGCATAAACAGCCTTCCATCGACTTAATCACATTGCTTTCTTTGTGCATCTTCCTTTTCTCTCTAGATTTCTTTTCTCCCTCTGTTTTTCCTCTTGAAGGCCCTGTCCCTAGCAAAATTTCCACCTGAAGTGTACCTATTTCCTATAAGAAATTCCAGGATATGAACAGTTGTACTACCCAGTACCATATGCTGTGGCTTCAGCAAAAAGACCTCTCACAAAAGACAGAGTGTTTTCAGTCCTAACAATATCCCTCCTGCATGGTGAGCCCAACTCTTCCACGTATTATTTTTTTCAACTTTAGCCTCTTAAAACACTTATCCTAACTTTGTCAATAGACTCTTTTTTGGGGGGAGGGAGGACTATGAACCCAGAAGCTCCTGGTGAAAAACAAGGCAATAAGTTGGTTAAGTAACTAAACTAGGGGAAAGCTGAAGAAAAAAGACCTTTAAGGAAACATTCTTAGCATGGATGCTCAAGTAGCAACAGGGATAAATGTAGGACACAGGTGGTCAGCATGTGTTTTGAGCAAAGGCAACATGAACCAACTGACAGCAAAATTCCTTTAGAATGCTGCTCTTTGCTATATAGGCTAAGAGGAGTAGAGGATAAGTATTCCTCAAAACAATTGTTTCTATTGTGTCAGATTGCATTACACCAAGCAAAGCCTGGCTAAAATTTTGTCTGTCCTGTAACAGGACTGTATTTTAATTCCACTGCCACACCAACCAATCCCTACATGTGTACAATGATAACTTAGTCCAGGGAACAAAAGGACTGCCTGGCCCAGTACCCTCTGGCATACAGAACCCACATCTTTTTTTTTAATCTAAAATATTGTCTTTAAACTGACAAGGGAGCACCCTTGTGGATATCAGCTACTGTATTATTCTAGCAAGTGAAGAAATTCCAGGCAACTCCATTTTAGCCATCTCACAAACTAAAGAATAAGTATTGCTTTCTTCATTTTGTTGTCCTGATGTGTCCTCAAGAGGTGTAGCTAAAACATCATCAATCAACAGATGGCGCTGGAAGAGATGAGCCCAATGGTTTGGTGTTGATGAATCTTCCTAAGAAAATAGTTTTTTAAATTTTATTTTAATCATTGTTCAAGTACAGTTTTCTGTCCTTTACTCCCAATCCAGCCCACCCACCCATCCTTTCCCTAAAATATTTACTATTGATTACTATGGTAATGTCAAACCTGTCCATTTGCTTCTGGACTCATATGACCCAGGGTGTGTTGTCTAAATTAGAGAGCAGAAGCTCACCTTGATTCCTAACTTACTAGCAAAGATAGTCTTATTGTACAAATAAGTGCTATGTAGGCACATATTCACTCTTTGATTGTCTAAAAATTATTTTTAAATGAATATCACCCATTAGTATGTTGTTCTAGGTTGAAACAGAGTGGCATTATGGAATTTAAGCTTTTAAGTCCTTATCTAAATCTGAGGGGGCACAGTCAGGGCAAGGCTTGGGATGTCATACAATTAGTAAATTAACAAGCTTGCCTCATTACACTGAACATGAAATGACAAAGAACCAATTAAAGACCTAGCAAGTATTGGCCAATTTCTGAATAACACAATTCATGCATTCTTAATTATCTGTGTGATTCCTTGATCATGACTATTTGGTTGAAGGTGTTGAGGTATGAGGGTAACAGTTTGGAGAATGCTTCCGACCACAGATTTCTTACACTCCACTGGGGAAGGTGTTATGGCATGGTGGACTGAGCACATGTATTTACCTCTCTTCCTTTTCATAATCTCATGAAAATGATAGAAAATACATCTTCAAAATAATTAAACCATACAGGGCTAGAAAACAAGAAAGGCATGCATCCATAGCCCTCCAAATTTGAGAAAATCCATAAACATAGAAAGCAGGTGATATCTGATTAATAGAGGAAATAGAGGAGGGAAACCTCCAACCCAAAACTAGGGTAGTAAGAGTGCTTTCTTTAAGAGAGATCCAGGAAGTGTCAAGCTCAGATACAGGAAACACAAGAACTTAAATAGGCCATGGGTCACTTTTCAGTGTAATTAAAGAATTGCATTCAGAGAGGAGGAAGATGGCAGCGTGGTAGGAAGGAGCAGATTCCACATCTCCCACACCCAGGGGGAAAAATAATCACCATTCTAGGTAGCAACTGAGCAAAGAGCCAACATTATCACGACATAACTGAAAACAGGAGATCACAAATTGTAGTGGACATTGAAAAACCCGAGGGTAAGGAGACTACGTGGATCAGCGGGGGGACCAAGGGGGTTGCAGCTCCAGACCCTGCTCCTGGATTGGCCACGGGGCTCCCGGGAGAGTGCTGGGTCATCCGCTCCCTCCCTGGCCAAACAAGGACTGAGCAGCACCCAGGGAGGCCAGTTTATGGGAGGGCACAGAGACAGGAGTGAGGACAAAGAGGCACCCACACAGGGGATATAAGCACCTACGCAAAACCCTGGTGAAAGTGCGCACCCCACCCCATGCATCCAAAGGCACCGGCCTCTACGCCTGCACCCACAAGCCAGGGAGAGAGCGTGGTTTGGTGAAAATCTCAGAAACCACAGCATTGAAAAAGGAAGAGGCGCAGGCACTTCCCAGGACCTATGATGCCCGAGCTGTGAATTTGGGGGAAGTGGGCACCCTTTGGGATCCAGAAAGCACGCACCCCTGAACCCGGAAAAGGGGCGGGCGCTCCACAGGACATCAGAACACACAGTGGTGAACTCCCAAGGACGCACATAGTTGCGCCCAGCCCTGACACACGGGACCCTTCCGGGAGGCACCACGCGGGCTGGGGGAGAACACGCGCCTGCACTAAGAACAGTACATCAGAGGCTGACTGAGCCCTCAACGGGAACAGAGAAAAACTGTCACCAGTAGCCCCTCAGTGGGCAGAAGACAGCTAGAAAAACCGGTTTGGCCAGTCTGAAACCAACAATAGGTGTGTGTGTTTGTGTGTGTGTGTGTGTGTGTGTGTGTGTGTGTGTTTGCTGTTTGTTTGTTTTTCTTTTTATTTTTGTTTTCTTTTAATTATTTTAAAGTAAGTTTTTATCTTTTAATTCGTATGATTTTTTGATCTATCAATTCTTTATGCTTCTCTTTCTGTCACCCTAGTGTTGACCCTGATCCCTTGCTTTCCAAATTTATCTCTTCTTCCTTCCATCTTCTGCTTGATTCATTCCTCTTTTTTTTTGAACCTGCAAGTAATTGCATAATAGTATAATCATTATTTCATTATTCCTACACCTTTTACTTATATAGTATTTTGGTATTCCTCTTCTTTTTGTATAGACTTATTTGCTTGGCTGATTATATTGTATCATTTCATAGGTTTCCCCTGTTGTCTCACTTATAGTGTATTGCTAATATACTGTCCTCCATTTGTGTTCCATTAGTACAATACTCTCTATTCCTGAGTATAAGGCTCAATACTCTCTATTCTTGTTATCTAGATTTCATAGATTCTGTCATGGTTGTTGCTCTAATATTACTGTAAATAACAGCTATTACATACAATTGTTAATAATTCAGGACATCCATTCAAGATCTTAGCCCACTTCACAATTTCCTGAACTTTATTACTGTAGTGGTTAACTCTATTCTCAAACACACTTCACATATTTACTACTCTTTACTCTCACCCTACCTAAGATTCTGACTTCCCACATCCTCACTGCTTTCTAGAGTCAACTCACAACCCTTACTTCCCAACAAGAGTCTTATCATCTTTACATCCTTTCTAAAAAGTGGCTACGGGGGTTGAAGATCACAGTCAACACTATACACAGCCAAAGGATCTCTTTTCTCCTCTATACTGATTGCGACTGTAAATATCATAGAATACTCTCTTGCTGTTTAAACCATTTTGCCTTACCCCTCCAACTGATCACAAAAAAGAGTAGGTGGAAATTGTGAACACCTGGATACCTGAAAGAGACTGCACCACAGAATCTCACAGGTACTCTACCACAGAAGTTCACACCATAAACCGAGGGAGCCAGAACAGATTAATTTAAGAAGCTGAGGCTAGCGAGAAGAGTCTCACGAACAATGAGAAGACAAAGAAACAATCCCCAAATGAAGGGAAAGGAGGAAGCCTCAGAAAGAATGCTAAATGAAATAGAGGAAATTCAACTATAAGATTCTAAGTTCAAAGCAATGATTATCAGGAAGTTCCACGAACTCTCAATGAGTTTCCAGAAATTACAGGGAAGCTACAATGAACGCACTGCAAACTATATCAATTTGAAAAAGGACATAGAAACTATCAACAAGGGCCAAGAGGAAATGAAGAATACAATTTCTGAACTGAAGAACACAGTAGAAGGAATGAAAATCAGGATTGATGAAGCAGAAGATTAGAT